>PVJA010051579.1:0-12779 GCA_004027025.1 Myocastor coypus
GGCACAGAAGTAAGTGGGAACCAAGCAGTGGGGTGCCAGGCCAACCGGTTCACCACTGAGGACCTACTCTCAATCTGACTCCAGGCCCAGAGTTTTACGCAGTGTAACCATGTTCTCCCCGCCTCCTTCCTCAGTAGCAGCCGCCAATTCTTACATTTCATCTGAACAAATACACAATATATTTCAGTATCATGATTTCACACATAATTTATGTTCAGTTTCCTGTGTGAGAAAATGTAAGGAACAGTTTGTTTTTTGCACTCAAAATCAAGTATTTTTGTGCTTAAAATGAATTATTGGCCAGAATTAAAATTACTAATGCATAATATGATAATTTAAGCTTTCTCATTTATTCTTTTTTAATTACTTAGGTGTAAGATTTCAAATATATTCTGTTTGACTTCAAAACAAAAGTTATCTATTCTTAATTGATCATACATGTTCATAAAATGCTTAAAAATAAAACAGACAAAAAGGATGAAGAACAGACCAGGACGGAGAGGAAGATGGGAACATAAGGAACAGCACAGGGGAGTGGGAGGTGAGGCGACCGCTCCATGTCCTATGGTGAGGACTAAACATTTTTTAAAATTTGTAGCACTGTACAATAAAAGGAAAAATATAAGTAAATTTTGCTACATATTTTTAAGTTAAGAGAAAAATAACTAATGAATAGAGTAAAAAGTAAGTTCCTCCTTATGATCACAGTTCAACTTACATGGCGTGGACTTAGTCAATGTCATTAGACATCTGCTTGGGAGCAGGGGCAGGATATCTGCAAAGTGGCAGTGTAGGATTATCATCCTGACAGTATGTATGGCACAGAAGAGAGAGAGGGAGAAAACCAGGAGACTCAGAAAATAAATCCTTTAACAATATGCATAGGATGACAATGTAGAAAATAAAAACAGATTTCCTCTATGTTTTACTTGTTTGCCACCAAGGTGAATATGAGCATATCATGGCAGGTAATAGACATGGCTCAAAGGAAACAATGTTGTATCACTAAAACTTGTACACTGTGGCTCAGTGGCAGAATGCAGTATGGCATGCTGGCAGCTTGGCCTTAGCACATACCAGTGCCAGTTGGTTAATCTCCACAGGTGGGTCTCAAGGAGCTCAGCAGCTTCCCATCTGGTCAAGTATTCTAAGCATTTGGGTTTTAAATAAAGCTAATGTTGGACTGGGGATGTGGCTCAGTGCTAGAGCTCTTGTCCTGTGTGTACAGGGCCCCTCAGTTCAATTCTTCAGGACCACTACCACCACCACCAGCAGTAGTAGTAGTGGTGGTAGTAGTAGTAGTAGTAGTAGTAGTAGTAGTAGTAATCACAATTGTGTGTAGCTATTTTTCCTATTATGCCAGCTCTTAAATCATTCATGTTTGTGGTGCATTAATCACCCACGTACTCATGTTAGTTGGCTTTCTCTTGTTCCTGTGATCAATGGCATAAACAGTTTAAGGACTTGTTTGCTTTAGCTTGCATTTTTAGTGGCTCCAGCCCCTCAGGGGTTAACCACTGGATCTCTTCTTCATGGGTTTTTGATGAGGCAGAAGCACATCCTGATGAGGACAGAGGAAACTGCTTACCTCATGCCAGCCTGGAGACAAGGACAGGGAAAGAAGAGAGAATAGTCCACCATACTCCCTCCAAGGGAGGCTCCAGCCATATAACTTCCCACCATTAAGCCTCACATCCTACAGATTCCAGCGCTTCCCAATAGTGCCACAGAATGAACAATAAATCTTCAGACTTGGCCTGTGGGGGATGCTTGTCCAAGCTATCAAAATCCCACTCCAAACTCCCTTTTCAGAATGGCAAATCTTCTGAAAACTCCACTCCTAATCCCACCCTTAAATCTGATCAACTTTGTTTTCTATTTCTGTGACAAAATTAGCATGATATTCTGAAATTATGATTTTTGGTGTGGGTGTGAGTAAGAATTTACTGAGACATACTCATTTAGGAGCAAAGGTCACTGAAAAGAACTGACTATCCTTTCTCTTGCCACACCTTTATTGTCATACTGCATAGTATGGGATAAGCCAATATACCTACTACATACCTATCATAAAAAAATGACTGAGTCAGATCCCAAAGAGTGTGACCAAGAGAAGGAAAGATCAGACCATCGCCCAGCACTTACTGAAACCACAGAGCAGTCTAAACCTCTGAAATGTTCCTAGCAGAAGCTCTTACCAGATTAAGATAAAAATGACCAGGGAACGCTAAGGTTATGATAACAAGGGCAGAGGCGCTTCAGAACGGTTCCCCTGTGTGAATTAAGGGCATATCCAACACGGAGCGCGTGGCTTGTTGCCCTACTGTGGAATGTGGGAAGAGCCAGGCTGTGCTCACGTCGTATTTGTATAGACAGGTGTTGGGCACACTGTTGCGTAACGCCTTGGGCCTTCATGCCAGCTGGGTGAGTGGCAGGTCAGCCCATGAAGCTGGGTTGGCCTAAGGAGTGGTGAAAGCCAGCCAGTGACTAAGAGCAAGATCCTGAACTGTTTCTGCTGTTCTCCACCCTCTTCTTTTGCTCTCCTGCTTTTTAATGCCTTTTAAGCTCAAGTTTTCTAACTCCCCGAGGTGCCCTTTCCCAAAAACTTCTCAGATCCAAAATTACGCTTCCTAAGCCAGGCATGGTGGTGCACACCTGTAATCCCAGCACTTGCAAGGCCGAGGCAGGAGGATCAGTGTGAGTTTGAGACCAGCCTGGGCCACAAAAGTGAGCCCAAGGCCAGCCTGAACTGCATAGCGAGACCCTGTCTCAAAAAGAAAAAAAAAATTACGCATCTTCTTTACTTTCCTTCCAACTGGTATTTCTTTCATGGCCTGAACTGAGTCATTCATCTTGAACAATGGGCGTCAGTAGGATGTTCTGGTGCAGTGCCTCCCTGCTCAGAGGTCTTTCTGGACTTTGGCTCTAAAGCAGGCATATAGAAGTGACCTTTCAGGATGGAGAACCTCCTGGAATCTCTCAGGTCAAGCTGTTTAGGTGGTTGCTTACCTCCACAGAATTATTCAGAGATGTGCTGTGAAATTGCTCATGGGCGTGGTGCCGTAAATGAGACAAACAATTTGGTGGATGCTCAGGGACAGATGCCTTTGTGATTCTTAGGAGGAAAAGGCTATATATTTTTTGGTCAATAAGGAATGGTTCAGATTCAAAACACTTGTTTCAGAAAACAAAGATACAGACTGAGAGGATTTTCTTTTTTCAATTTGCCTCGTATACACTGCCTCCCATTGCACATGGATGTCTTTGTGGGATTTGGGATCGTCTCTGTGTTCCGACTCTAGCAGTAACTGATTTGGGCCTTTTGCTTGTTGCAATGTGGAGTCTCTGAAAACTCTTCTCTGTCCCTGGTGGAAGCTTATGCTCAGCTTCCAAAGCCAAAGACCTTGTTGTTCAGAACAGTTTCCATGCTTCACAACTTCTCTTCTTCTCCTGCTTTTTCCTAGACTCGCAGCTCCCCTTAATACCACCATCTGATTTGTCCCTTACCATGCCGTTACAGGAAAGAAGTCACTCAGCTCTGACTTGCAATTTAAAATAGAAGTTAATCTTTCCAAATTCACCTTAAATGATGAACATTAATGCTAAAGGCAGACTTTTGGAAAGAAAACTATAGATCAAAAACTGTCATGGAAATACCGTGTAAAAGTACTTACTAAAGTATTAGCATATGTATCGTGATTGTACTGGTTGATACATTGTATCAGCTTGAGAAGTTTAGAAGTTTAATTAAGAGACTCGGGGCCAGGAAAATAGCTCAGCAGATTAAAGAGCCTATAAGCAGATACAGGGGCCAGGGTTCAATCCCTGGGCCTGCTGTGCCTGCCTTGCCCCCAGGGTTCACTGAGATAGCAATTGAGACTGGGCGTCGTGGCACTTGCCTGTAATTTCAGCTCTTGGAGGGCTGTAAACAGGCGGATCACTGTGAATCTGATCTAGTTGTGAGACCCTGCACACCCTACAGACCCTTCCCTAAAAGTAAGAGAGACAGAGAGACAGGCAGACAGAGAGAGACACAAAAGAGACAGAGACAGAGAGACAGAGAAAAAGAATCAGCAGAAAGGCAGAATTCTTAGTCGGAAATGTCCTCATCCTGTGCAAGAGGAGGACATGGACCTTGTGTGAGTCCTACACCCCTAGTCCCAGGGCACCTTATTTACCCTATAAACAGGGAGAGAAGTGTGCTAGAAGCTACAGCTGTTGCCCTTCCCTTTGCTGCTCACTGTTTTCTGCTGCCATCAACCGCTACTCTCTGCCACGTGGCACCCTGCCTGGTAGCCAGACAAGTACAGAAACCTCCACAAGCTGTGAGGTAAATAACCCTTCCTTTCCTCCATTTCTAGCAGCAAGTATTTGTCCCAGCAACAAATAAAAAGTAACCAAGACAATGATCAAGTAGAGTTTGTTCCAGAAAGGGAAGGTTAGTAAAACATCTTAAATCAATAAATGGAACTGACTATATTACAACACTAGAAAGGACATATGTTCATATAAAAAAATCATGAAAATTTCCAGTACCAATTCATGAAAGAAAGTCAGTGAATCAGTAATTGACTAGAACACCCTCAAACCAGATAAAGGACATGTATAAAAAATTAAAGCTAACACATATTTCATAATGAAAGAATGATTGCTTTCTCCCTAAGACAAAGTTGAGGGCAAGGACTGTTCATCTCAGCACTTCCAGTGAGTATTGTCCCAGAGATCCTAATCAGTGCAGCAAAGCAAATAAAAGAAACAAAAGGTAGACAGATCAGAAAGGAAGAAGTAAATGTCCTTTAACAGATGGCATGACTATATACCTGTAAAGCATTCTGAAGAATACTGTTATGGTTTGTGGGCATTTGTCCCCTGAAAGCTTCATGTACTCACTGCATAGTTCTAGAGTTTGCCATTAATTCACGATCCAAGTCTGGGACTATGGGTCTGAGAACTGCTGGAGTATAGGTGTGAGTGCTACACCTAGCCCAGGGCCCATAGGGAAGAGAGAAGATTGCCTCTGCCCTTGTTGCCACTGGACCTGCCCTTTTGCTCCAGCTGTTTTGCTGTTGTTTGCCATCATGAACTGCTGCCCTCTGCCATGTGCCAGTCAGCCTTTGAGCCCACTGAGCACGGCCTGAAAAATCCACAAACTCTGAGTTAAATCTTTCCTTCCTTGATTTTGAGTGTTGGGTATTTGTCTCAGAAACAAGAGAAAAGTAAGTGAGACAAATAGGCAAAAGATAAATAAATTTTTAAAAAATCTACCAAAACTGTTGAATTTAGCAAAATCATAGCATACAAGATTATTATATCAAATTAATTATATATTTGTATACTAGCAAAACACATTTGGTAGTCAAATTCAGGAAAGATACTTTTCACATTAGCATAAACAAATATAACATGCTCAAAGATAAATTAAAAGAAATGCAAGTTTTGTGCATTCAAAATAATAAAATGCTGAGACAAATTTAAGATTCATGCAAATGTAAAGGTATACTATGCTAATCAATCTCAAGACTCATTACATTAAGATGTTGCTTCTCTTCAACTGATACATAGATTTCATGTGATTCCAAAAACAGACTAACCACTTTCTTTAAAATTTAAAATTTGCACAAGCCTGCAAAGAACAAAAAATAGACTAAATAAATTTAATAAACAAAAAAGACTATATCGCCCAATTTTGAGGCTAAAAAACCACAGCAGTCGATTCCATGAGAATTACATAAAAATAGACACCAAGATATTAATATTGATGGAACAGAACATTGTTCAGAAAGTGATCTACACTTATTTCATCTTTCAGTGATTCCAACATAATATAATAGACAAATGATATTCTTTTCATTAAATGGCACTGAAATAATTAGAAATTCAAAAGGAAATGAAAAAAAAAGGAAATGAACCTCAGCTCTTAATTCACACATATAAAAATAAATCATTATTACTGGAACATGCATGTTCCAACTGAAGGGGAATAAATTCTCTCAACTCCAGGTATTTGTGACAGAGAGGAACAATAACTATACTCTCCCAGCACCTTGATGCTCCCACCACACGGAGGTACAAGCAGGAAAAACACCAGCACATCAACTCCAGGGAGAACCAGGCAAGGAGTATCCATCGGTCCACCCCAGAGCTTGCAGATGTGGTACCAGCAGTTCAGGCAATGGAGAAACTGACTGTCCCACTGAACTGCAAGGGAATAACAATTAAGTAGATGGGGGCAAACCTGCAGAAAAGTGACAGGTGGTGGGGGAGATTAACATCTGAAAGCAGAGTTGTTGTGCTGTGCTCCTCTCCTCTCTGAGTTCCTGGAACATAAGAAAAATTTTCAGTAAACATCCATCTGTTCTCATCATGAACAATAGCGAGGGGCCAGGGCTTTCAGAGGAATTCTCCATAGCCGTGCTGAGCCACTGGCCTCCAAGACCAGGCAGTAAGGAACGACCACAGGGAGAGTGGTGTTAGCTCCGGGGACAGGACAGAGAAGCAAGGTACAGAGTTTGTCCCATGCAAGAAGACAGATTTGGCTTTGCCACCCACACCATAGGACATAGCATCTACCCAAAGTGAAGTGACCAACACTAATGTGACTCTGTGGGTACTCAGGGTACCAGAGAGGCAGTGAAGCAGTGGAGCACAGATCCCCTCACCCCAAGTCCCTGTCTGTCCCTAGTGCCAACAGCACCCTATGTGTCCTGGAGTAGATCCTGTGTCCGAAGACCTTGGGTAACCACATGTCCCAGCAAGTGTCCATCACAGTGGCCTAAGCCAAGGTCTATTTCTGGATGCCTTGACCAACAAGCTAACCTCCTTGTGCTAACATCCTTTCCACCATCAGGTCCCTGCCAGGGGGGTTCACCCTCCCTGAAGCTGGCTGGGACTTGGGTGCTCCTGAGTAGTGTCTCCCAAATGTCAGGCCATCAGTCACAGTGATGTCAGAAGTATTGACATAGGGGACATCAGTTCCTTGCTTCCCTGGTGGCTCCTCCAAAGCCCTTGTAATACTTTCCAGCACCCACCTGACATCACCTACTCTGGGGTTCCTTGTTATGGCTTCCCAGGTTGTCCCAGAAAAGGCAAGTCCTGCCTTTCTGGCCCAGCAGTGCCCAGAGTTTGATAAAATAGTTCAGCAGAGCCAAGTCCTAAGAAATGACTCACCTTCACTCATGAGTGACCAAGAGCATCTGACCATATCCTTCTAGACATTATTTCAAATCAATAGCCAAGCAGAAAGCATCAAGTCAAGATTCCCTACAAGAAGTTCTAACTAGTATATTTATAGTTACAATCTTTGGTAAAGGAGCAGCTGCCTGGGAAAAATGATCTCAGTCTTTGTTCATATATAAGAAGTCCCAATGATCTTCATATCCTTGTGGGAGACAACCCAATAAATGTCATTAAAAGTGTATTATTGTGATATGTTTATATTCGTCATTCTCAAAAGATTAGGTTTTCTAAAAAATGAGACAATAAGTTTTTGCAATTTATAGATACATTGTTACAAGACTAAATTTTATTTTATTTTATTTACTTTTTAATATGGAACACTTCACGAATTTGCATGTCATCCTTGCCCAGGGTCCATGCTAATCTTGTCTACATCATTCCAGTTTTAGAATATGTGCTGCCGAGGTGAGCACAAGACTAAATTTTAACACAGTGTTCATATGGCTACAACAATTGATTGTTATTAATCTCATGTTTGTTAGCTGTTTTAATGCCTCCAGATGCACAGGTATTCCAAAGTTTAGAACAGAGATTGTTTATGGTAATAGAGCTTTTCTTTCAGATTCAGACAGTTGCCTTTCTTTTGTACTCTAATTAATTGTGATGGGAAGTTCCTATAAAATCAACATGGGCTCACTGGTCAGTAAAAACAAAAACTTAAATGATGTATATATTGTATACGCGTCACTATATGCAGGGATGCTAAACTTCTAGCGATCTAGATGACGCCACAAATTTCTTCAGTGACATTCTAATAAAGATCAATGAGGTAGATAAAAAGTTTTGATGTATTAGAGATGATTGATTAAAAGAGCTATACTATGTTAAAATGGAAATTCAAGTATGTCACAAAAAGTCATTATAATTGTCATACTAATTATACATGGTTTTGATTTTGAATT
Organism: Myocastor coypus; assembly: GCA_004027025.1. NCBI lineage: Eukaryota > Metazoa > Chordata > Mammalia > Rodentia > Myocastoridae > Myocastor > Myocastor coypus. The sequence continues at coordinate 8,139 of PVJA010051579.1, forward strand.
TTCTGTATATTATGCAACTGATGCTTCTAAGCATTGTACTCTAGGTCTCTTCTCATTTGAGATAAATTTTGGGAATGTTTTCTCTAGATCTGTGAGGTATCCTAGTGATATTTTAAGTGAGATTGCACTGAATAGGCACAACAGTGGGAGTATGGCCATTTTCTCAATGTTGGTTCTTCCTCTCCAGGAGCAAGGAATATCTTTCCATTTTCTGAAATCTTCTTTGATCTTCTTTCTAGAGCACTATAATTTTTACTGTATAGATCACTTAGGTTTAGGGTTAGGGTAACTTCCTTTGTTGGACTGATTTCTAAGTATTTCATTTTTCTGTATGTTATTATGAATAGTGTGGTTTCTGTGATTTCTCTCGTGTGTTTTTTGTATACAAAAATGCTATTGATTTTTTAAAATTTATTTTATTTTATTTCTTGTTTCAGAACTTTTGTTTGTTTATTTGTTTTATTTTTATGGCCAGCTCAGCCTGCCCTGAGGGCAGGGCTGGCACAGCATGTGGTGCCAGGGATCGAACTGCAGTCCCTGCAGCCGCCTAAGCTTTCCTAAGTACGCGCGTTAGACCACTGAGCCATCCTGCCGGACCCCCTTTAATATATATTTTAAAACATAAAAAACAGTATTCTTTCTAAAGATTACATGGACAGTTTCCTGTGACTTAAGGTTATTTGGTCTTTTCTAACACATGCTCTGCAAAAGCTAGGGGAGTTGATCTTACCTCTGCTGCTAGTGTCAGGCAGTAAGACCAGCTCTTCCCAGAGACCCAGCTGCTGTCAGCAACTGTGGTCTGGAAGGGAATTACTGACATAATAGAGTACCAAGTCACCAAGCTGCAACGCCCATCAGGCCAGGTACAGTCCATGCATTGCCTACCTGCAGTGGTCAAGAAACACCTTTTGTAAATTGTACATCAAAAACTTTACCCACATGGCATAAAAATATGAGGCATAAGAAAGCAATCTAGAATAAAATTCCTACCCAGAAGATACCTGTAGGAATAGGAGTTGCAGTTCCCTAAGCTAAATGTATGCCAGTTAGAATTCTCTGGTTCCCAGCTCTTTTTTTTTTTTTTTTTTTTTGGTGGGACCAGGGTTCGAACTCACGACCTTGCACTTGCCCAGCAGGCACTTGTGCCTCGGAGCTATCTCCCCAGCCCCCCCAGCTCTTGATCATGCCTTCTTCCTGCCCAGATCCTTCCTCACTGGGGTCTTCCTGGGTCTTCCCTCATGGAGTTCGTTCTTTTGTCCTCATTTGCCTTTCCAGCCTCTTTTCCTGCGAATCCCACGCAGGACAAGCAGCACACATTTCAAGAACTGTGATCAGTTTGAAACGTCTACTTTCCATCTCCAACGGTTTGCTTCTGTCTAATGATTCTTAGAAATAGAGCCAGGGGACATGAGGCTTTGTATGCCTCGTTCATTCTGCTGTCACATTAGATCCACACCTAATCTAGGACACAAATATTTCACAGATGAAGGAAGCAGATCAGAGTCTAACAGACAGAAATTTAAAAATGATCACACATTCTCCAGGATGCTTGATTAGAGGTAGAGAAAGGACTCTGTAGGTCAGGACTCTCACAAGGATTCCCATCCTATTATACATTTTCCTTCCCCATCCCCATCTTTGCTCTTACTTCTCCTGGGGATCAAAGGGAGAAGGATGAAAGCAGAGCCTGGGCCCAAAGAGATCACAGGAAGCAACATTAAGTCCCAAAAGAAAGTCCCATCCAAGTGACAGGGCATCTGTGCCAGCTTGAATACAGCTCATAGCAAAGCTCTGACAATACCTGTGTGAGGGGAAACAAGCCTGCCAGGCCCTGTTCCCAGGGAACATCGTTTTTTTTTTTTTTTGGAGGGGGGTCTACAGGGTGTTCAGGGTCTCACTACTAGATCGGACTCATAGTGATTCTCCTGTTTTCAGCCTACCAAAGTGCTGGGATTACAGGCGTGCACCACCACACCCAGTCTCAATCTCCATCTCAGCATGCCCCAGGGATGGAGCCAGCAAGGCAGTCCCAGGGATTGAACTCCTGGCCCCTATGCCTGCTTGCAGGCACGTTAATCAACTGAACTATTTGGTCAACCCCCATAGGGAACATCTTGGCTCATGTAGCACTGATTGATCACTGGGCTTGCGGGCATCCCACCAAGCCCATTTTTGGATTGATACTACCAGAGTTATGTGTGTCCGCTAGAAAATTGTTGTTTAAGGGAACTTTCTGTTTAAAAGCTACAGCTTGCTGTGGCTGGTCATTACTTAAATCTTGGTACATTTGCCTTATTAGGCTTTGGGGAAGGCTGCTGAAAACATTTCCCATCATTCTAATATAGTTTTAGCATTTGATAGGAATTGCGTTAAATCTGTATAACAATTTAGGGAGTATGGCCATCTTCACAATGTTGGTTCTTCCTGCCCAGGAGCAGGAAATATCTTTCCATTTTCTGAGATCTTCTAGGATCGCTTTTTTCAGAGTACTATAGTGTTCACTGAAAAGGTCTTTTACTACTTAGTTAGGTTAATTCCTACGTATTTCATTTTCTTCGGTGCTATAACAAAAGGTACTGTTTCTCTAATTTCTCTCTCAGTGTGTTTGTTATCTGTGTAGAGGAATGCTAGTGACTTTTGTGTGTTGACTTTGTAACCTGCTATTTTACTGAATTTGTGTATTAATTCCAGTAGCTTCTTGGTGGAGTTCTTTGGGTCTTCCAAGTAGATTATCATGTCTTCTGCAAATAGTGATAGTTTTACTTCTTCTTTACTTATTCTTATTCCTTTTATTTCTCTTTCTTGTCTAATGGCTGTAGCTAATGATTCCAGAACTATATTGAATAGGAGTGGTGATAGAGGACATCCTTGTCTTGTGCCAGATTTGAGAGTAAAAGACTTCAGTTTTCCCCCATTTAGAATTATGCTAGCTGTTGGATTGTTGTACATGGCTTTTATCAGGTTGAGGTAGAGGCCCTCTATTCCAATTTTCTGTAGGACTTTGAACATGAATGAGTGTTGGACTTTGTCAAAGGCATTTCCAGCATCAATTGAGATGATCATGTGATTTTTGGTCTTGGCTCTATTGATATAGTGTATTGCATTTATAGTTTTGGGTATATTGAACCATCCTTGCATCCCTGGAATGAATCCTACCTGATCGTGATGTATAATCTTCTTGATGATTTGTTGCATTCGAATGGCTAGGATTTTATTGAGAATTTTTGTGTCTATGTTCATGAGAGAAATTGGTCTGTAATTTTCTTTTTCTAGTTACATCTCTTTCTGGTTTTGGTATTAGTGTAATACTTGCCTCTAGGAATGATTTTGGAAGGATTGCTTCCTTTTCAATTTCATTGAAGAGTTTGAGAAGTATTGGGGTTATGTATTCTTTAAATTTCTTGTACAATTCAGTAGTGAATCCATCAGGTCCCAGACTTTTCTTTGATGGTAGGCTCTTTATTACATTTTGTATTTCAATGGCTGTTATTGGGTTATTGAGAGTTCTAATATCTTCTTGACAGTTTTGGTAATTTGTACTTTTCTAGGAATCTGTCCACTTCATCTGTGTCTTCAATTCTGTGAGAGTACAGATTCTCAAAGTAGCTACTTATGATCCTCTGTATCTCTGCTGGGTCTGTAGTAATTTCACCCTTTCCTTCCTTATTGCTTGATTTTGAGTCCTTTCTTTCCTCTTTTCAATGAGGTTAGCTAGGGGCTTATCAATCTTATTTAATTTTTCACAGAACCAGCTTTTGGATTCATTCATTCTTTGTATTGTTCTCTTTGTCTGAATTGAATTAATTTCTGCTCTAATCTTTATAATTTCCTCCTACCTTTGGGCTTTAGATTTCGTTTGCTCTTCCCTTTCTAGTCAGTTTAGGTGCTGCGTAAGATTTTTTATTTGTTCCCATTCTGTTTTCTTAAGGTGTGAGCTCAGATCTATAAATTTCCTTCTAAGAACTGCTTTCATTGCATCCCACAAATTCCGGTAGGTTGTGTTTGAATTTTCATTAAATTGTAGATACTGTTTAATTTCATCTGTAACCCACTGGTTGCTGAGAAGAGTGTTGTTCAATTTCCATGTAATCCTGGTGTTCCTGTGATTTCTTTTCTCATTTATTTCCAATTTGATTGCACTGTGGTCAGATAATATGCATGGGATAGTTTCTGTTTTCTTGCATATACTTAAGCATGATCTATGTACTAATATGTGGTCTATTTTAGAAAATGTCCCATGCGCAGCTAAAAAAAAATGTGTATTTTGAAGTGGTTGGGTGGAACACTCTGTGTATGTCCACTAATCCAGTTGTTCCAAGTTCTGGTTCAGTTCTGCTACTTCCTTGCTAATTGTTTGTCTGCTTGAGCTATCTTTTTCGGATAAGGGGGTGTTGAGGTCTCCTGTTAAGATTGTGGTATTGGATATGAGATTTTTCATGTCCATTAAGGTTTGTTTTATATAACTTGCTGCTCCCATGTTGGGTGCATACATATTGATGAGTGTTACCTCTTACCTCATCATGAATTTTTCCCCTAACCAATATATAGTGGCCTTCTTTATTTCATTTGATCAATCTTGGTTTGAAGTTTAGACTGTCTGCAAACAGGATTGCTACCCCTGCTTTTTTTTTTTTTTTTTTT
>PVJA010051580.1:0-12772 GCA_004027025.1 Myocastor coypus
GAAGTAATAGCAGAAAACTTCCCAAATCTGAGAAAACAATCAGACATTCAGGTAACTGAAGCCTACAGAACCCCAAATAACATCAACCCAACTAAAAACACACCAAGACATATAATAGTCAAGATACCAGAAATCCAGCTGAAGAATAATATACTAAAAGCTGCTAGAGAAAAGAAACAGATCACATTTAAAGGAAAACACATCCGAGTAACAGCAGATTTCTCTTCACAAACCATGAAGTCAAGAAGAGCATGGAGCAGAGTGCTTCAAGTCCTCCATGAAAACAATTTTCAGCTTAGTAATTCTTTACTATCATGGAAACTTTTTCTTAGTTGATATCTTTGTAAATGTTAATCTATTCAGATACAATGCAAGTGCTCTGAATTGATTACAGATTCATACATTTGACACATGAAATTCTGGCCTCTAAATTGGACTCCGAATTTGATTTGAATTTTGGAATATCATTTTGAAATATTTAAATTAACTTTTGTTAATATTTAATTTTCTCAGTATTGTTTAATAGCACATTTGCTTTATGATTCATAGTATAAAAAGTAGGTCTATAAATATTACATGTCAGCATAATAAAGACAATGTACGATGAACAAATAACATCATACTGAAGAAAGAAAACGTAAAACATTTCCTCTTAGATCAAGAAGTAGTTAAGGGTGTCCACTCCCAGTGTTCTTATTCAACATAGTACTAGAAGTTTTAGCCACAGCAATTAGACAAGAGAAAGAAATGAAAGATACACAAATAAGGAGGGAAAAAGTCAAATGAGCCCTGTTTTAGGGTGATTTCTATAACAGATGAACTCCATAGATTAGCAAGATACAAAATCAGCATACAAAAACTTTTTTTTACGCAGGAATAATGAACTCACCAGTAACATTCTTCACAGAGGAATCAATCAAAAAGTTAAGATGGAAACACAAAAGCTGTGAACAGCCAAAATAATCTTGAGCAAAAAGCACAAAGGGGAAGCATCACAATACCTAATTTGAAAATACACTGTAGAATCATGGTGACAAAAACAGCCTGACATTAACATAAGAATAGATATGCAGGCCAATAAAATAGAATAGCGAACCCAGAAATTATATATATACTTATATATAGCATATAATATATAATATATATGTATTCAAAATGGATCAAAATCTTAATATAAGAACCCAAACTCTGAAGCTACTAGATGAAAGAATTGGGGAACCACTTGAAGATATCAGGCCATGATTTTATGGACGCAGGAAACAAACCCCGAAACTGACAAATGGGATTACATCAAACCAGAAAGCTTCTGCACTGCGAAGGAATCAGCCCAGAGAGTAAGAAATAACCTACAGAATGGGGTACAATGTGCCCATCTATTCATCTGGTTGAGGTACATTATCCCATATATACAGAGAACTAAAAACTTAAACAGCAATGAAGAAATGATGGGAAAATGATGTGAATAGATCCTTCCCTCAAAATAATACAAATGGCCAATACACATATAAACAATTGTTCAGCCTCATTAGATATCAGGAAAATGCAAATCAAAACTGCAATGAGATATAATCTCATCTCAGGCATAATGTTTATAGTAAAAATAATAATATCAAATGCTAACAAACCTGTAGTTCAGATGGAACTCTTGTACACTATGAACAGGAAGATATATTTAATATGGAAATTGTAGAAAATATTATGTAGGTTTCTCAAAAAAACTAAAAGTAGAACTAAAAGATGATTGCATAATTCTGCTCATAAGTATATATCCAAAGAAAGTAAAGCCAACATACAGAAGATATATCTGATACCCTAAGTTTACTGAAGCAGTATTTGTAATGACTAACACATGAAATCAGACGAAGTGGCCCTAACATATGAATACATACAGAAGATGTTGTATGTATATACAACAGAACATTATTTGGCAATGAAAAAAAAATAAAATCTTGTCATTTACATCTAAATGAATGAAACTGAAAAGAAATAAGCCAGAAACCAGTATTAAACCAGTATTATATATATTTTCTCCCATGGGGATACAAACAAAATGTCTACCTAGAAGCAAAAGAGTAACTACTAGAACTGAGCAGTGTGCTGCGGGTAGGGGTAGAAGGTAGAGGATCAATGAATGCTGTGTGGACGTATCATTGGAAATAACATATTGCTTCATGAATTCTTATTTTTTAATAAAAATGAAAAAAGCACATCTAGTAGCTTTATGAAAAAAAATATATTATCTCTCCAAGAAACTGAAAACCAGATTATTTAGATGTCTGTTGTAGTCCATTGCTGAGCTCAGTTGTATACACATGTTTATGCTGTGTGTACTTTTTTTCCCACTGTGTCATCCCAGGCCAGTTGTCACATCCCTCCATCACAGGGCACAGCTCTAATTGGTCAGCCCTCTACCCAGCTCTCTGCTACTAGAGTTACTTTTAGTATACAGTAAAAATAATTCTAGTCTACTTGAATGTCTCCTTTCTCATCCTTTATATATTATCTCTGCATGACATTATTTTATCTGTGTGTTTTCCAGCTGTTTCCTACAGGAGACTTGACTGTAAAAGCTCACCTCTGAAAAGGTGACAACTGCTCACTACCAAGCCAGGTTTTCATGTCTATTCTGCTCCTCCCCAACTACCCTGTCTTGCCTCCATTACAGGCTCATTCCTGCATTTCTTTTTCTGGACAAGCAAGCTCTTCAGGCTCTACTCACAAATAGAAAAGAATCTGTTAAAAATACCTTTATGCAGCCAGGTGTGGTGGCGCACGCCTGTAATCCCAGCACTCAGGAGGCTGAGGCAGGAGGATCGGTGCGAGTTCGAGACCAGCGTGGGCTACAAAAGTGAGCTCAAGGCCAGCCTGAACTGCGCAGCGAGGCCCTGTCTCAAAACAACAACAACAAAAAAATAATAAAAATAAAAATAAAAATAAAATACCTTCATGCTCATGCATGCATTAGGTAAATATTTTAATGTGTTATCTATTTTCCACTCATCTCTAAACTGACCACTAGCATTTGTATATCTGCCTTGATCCCGTAGACTGAATTTATAATACCTAATGGCAGAATGCCAGGCACCTGCTGCATATGACTTACGGTCAAATATTTTTAACCAGGTGGCCTCAAATATCTGTAGTTTAAGGAAAATTGTCGTCTATGTTGAATTTCACAGCTACCAGACCCTTAAATTACTCTTCCCATAATTTGAATCTGGTTGGTGATAAAAGCATCTAATAGATACAGAATGATAGGTAGGATATCCATATTAATCCAGATACTTAAATGAGATTCTCAGACAACACAGAACTTTCTATACAGAATGCATATGTGTGATTTCTAAATCTAACCTCATGCAATAATGCACATTGCTTAATAAAAAAATGCAGTAAGATAATTACACATATTTTCAGTAAGTTTTCTGTCACTTTATGTAATTACTCATTCTCTCGCTATTTAATATGGATGTAGTATTTCAACTAAATTAAAAGAATCTGAAGATAACAATATAAAAATGTCCTGTGAACTTTTTAAAATAAACACTTACATGATTAAAGACCGGATTGTCTGTACATTATCAAATAACAACCCAAATAAAAATATGCTTCCAGACATGTACAGATGGCTGTTTTATAATCACTGAAACTTAAGAAATGATGAAATATGGCTGGCCTTTAGGTTTCCTGGATGAAGTCTATTACAGAATGATTTAGCATCTGAGGATCCAGAGGATGTATAACAAGTGTTATCACCAAAATAATATTGGATAAAGTCTTCAGCCGAACAGAAGCAGGCAAGCAGCCTGGGGCCTCGGGAACCTTCTGTCTGGCCTGTGGCACCGTTAACTGCCACAGTATCTAATCTGTACAGAAACCTTATTTCAATTTCCCTTGGGATCCATATGCTTCTGCTGACCTTTCCTTGCAAAGATGACTTCTTCCCCACATTTTGCTATTTTCTGCTTTCTAAGCATGTGGATTTTAAAAAATTCTTTTGGTTTTGTTGAAGTGACATTTCGGTAGCTAAGACAAACAAAACTTCTAACATAAGGGTAGTGATTAAAAGAGTTTGATGCCATCTCAAATGTACACATAACATCTTAAAGAATAGCACAGGCCATGTCCTCTATTTTCTGACATCAGCACCTATGCTTCTGGTGCCATACTTGTTTAAAGCGATAGATTAATCATCTGCCACTACATCCCTGCTGAAACATATTCAAGTTCATTTTAGTTAATTACAGAAGGTTTTTAAAAGCACTTACAAAATGTTTCAAAACACATGTATTTGGTAATATGAATAACTTCCTGGAAGAAAACACTATGTATTGCAACAAATACAATGAAATTCATATTACTTTGTTAAGTGAAATTACTTATAAATTTTTGTTTTAATTCTAATTTGTTTTAATTCTTATAAATTTTTGTTTTAATTTTCTCTTTAAAAAAATAAAAATTTATGGGTGCAGGACTCATTTTTGATCCCTGAAGAAGTTGAATTTTCAGGGCTGGTGAGATACTCAGCAGTCTAAAGTGCTTGCTTAGGCAAGCTTAGGCAAGTGCACAAGGACTGTGGTTCCATCTCCAGCACCACATGCTGTGCCAGCCCCACCTCCAGGGTGGGCTGAGCCAGCCATAACTTAAATAAATAAAGTTCAAAAAAAAGAAAAACATAAATAAAAAAAAAGAATTTGAGTTTTCACATTTTCATTTGAAATGCATATTACTCCTCAAGAATGCACACACAGAATGTGATTGGATGTAAACAGAGGTTCTAGCCTAAGCAATTGTATTGTCCTACCACTAAAGAGTGTCAGCAGACACTCTGCACAAGGTCAAAAAATACACTTCTGCCACTTAGCACAACCCAGAAATAAAAGTGCCTTGACCAGTTGACATGGGCCTTTTGCTGGTTGATAAGGACAGATTTAGACTGTGCTGGGGGACATCAGGTGCTATAATTTAATATTAGCCACCAAGACCATCCCATAAAGATGTTCTGATTGCCTTTCTACCAACCACTTTTAGTTTCCCTGGAAATTTTTTAAATTTGTGTTGTAGGGTATAGAATGCACAAAAGAGGGGACATCAGAATTTCAGTTTATTTGGCACTTATACTTTTTGCTGAAAATTAATAGAAATCTTTCAAACTGACTTATAAAAAGTTGCCTCTAACCACATGATCTTCTCACTTTTGCTCCCATAGCTATTCTAATGCTCAGAAAACTTCTGCTTAGTTTCTTTTTACTATTCTTCCTCATTTCTTACTTCCTAACAGAATTAACTATATAATGATACCTACCTATTTTGCAGATCAATTATGAAAGTCATACAAAAGAATATATATGAAAGTGCTTTTGTTAAATACAACTATCATGAAATTTTAAAAACCCAATCTAGCACCTAGCTAAAGTTTTTCACATTATAGACAGTAAAGTTCTCAGATGTATTGATATGATACTTTATTCTATAGGGAAATTAAACTGAGATAACAAAATATTATTTAGTACATTTATTCAATTTATTTCTTTCAAAGTGTTCCTTCTAAACACAGAAGACAAATGTAACTGTCCTTTAGAAGATTTACTGAGTGTATTCCTCATCACGTCTCTGCCTATTTGCCTACTGTGTCCGTGTTTATTCTACTTGTTACTCTGTTTATTCTGAGTTGTTCTCCCCATCATTCAAAACACATACAGGGCTGGGGAGGTGGCTCCTGGCAAACACAAGATCCCAAGGCCAATCCCCAGTAAACCGCCCCCTGCCACATACACACACACACACACACACACACACACACGCATACACAAACGCAAGACATATTGGGAGCTGATAGCATAGCTCAGTGGCACAGCACTCAACTATCTCTAGAGGGAGTGGAGAGAGAGAGACAGGTATAGTGTGCTTGGCTCACAGTTTTGGAGGTACTAATCTAAGGACAGGTCTATGGCATTTGGGCTCTGGTGGGGCACAGCACATCGTGGGAGCTTGTGGCCAAGCCAACCTGTCATGGCTGGAATCCAAGAGAAGGAAGAGGCTGATACCCACGATTTCATTCAACACTAACTTCACAAAAGTGTAAATAAAAGATGGTTCTGTTGTGAAAAGAATATATATATATATATATATATATATATACATATATATGCACGTGTGCACACACACAAGAGCAGTAGGATAGATATACAGCTACTTTCTCTTAGTTTATTGAAAAGAAAAATTTCTACTAATACTATTTAGTCAAGATATTATGTCTGCATCTTGTCCTCTAAATACTATGAAGACAACAATATGCAATGTATTAATTATTGTAACCATCCTACTAACCTGATTTGAAATTGTTTCACTTCAATTTTATCTTTTTTTCTCATTAAAATGAATTTTAATAAGTTTAATAGAAGTTTAATAAGAACTTTTACTGGACCCCACTTCTTACAGGTTCCAACCCCCCAAGTTATGACACCGGGGACCTAAGCTTTAATACAGCGCCCTTTGGAGACTCTAGAGATCAAACTACTACATGTACTAAGTACCTAAACACATGATCTCATTGAATAATCTAAAGAACTCCAGAATTTAGATGCCTGAAATCTCCATGAGCAGGACCTCTTGGTTCAAGCACTTAAACATGGAGCTTTTTCCTGGACAGAAAAGGGATGGTACGGAAGACTTATAATCCTTTCTTGTAGCACTGCCAACCTGTCTTGCTTTGAGCCTACATTCACTCCTTCAAAAGTACCTGGTTTTTTCCATTTCTGAGCATTTTCAAAGACCATTTAGTTAACTGATTGGTAGCTTAGGTTTCAGCTTTCCAAGAGTCCCCTAAGTCAGTTGCCATTCATCTCTCAGCTTGGAAGCTTCCAAAATTATGAACTGCTCCTGAAATATACCGGAATATTACATGAGAAACGGAAAAGTAAGATCTTATGCTTTGAATTCTTGAACACTGCATTCTCGGTATAACTGGTCCTTTCCAGAGCTACTCAGGTAATGAGACTGTTGGTTGAGAGGAAATTTCAGATTATCCATTTGGGAGGCCAGAGAGTTCAAATTAAGGCACTAGCCGATTGATGGTGAGTTGGGGCTAACATCTTGGTTCTGCCTCTTCACACAGGAGAGCTCTGTGGGTCTTTTGCATAACCACGCTAACCCATTCATGCTGGCTCTACCTATATAACCTGGTTAGCCCAAAGGTCTCATCTGTTAATATCATCACCTTGGGACTGCATGTGCCAACATATAAATTTTAGGAGATACAAACATTTATTCTACTGTAGATACTCTAGAAATTCAAAATGAAAGTACACAATGTATATACGTTTTATATTTGAATCTCACCCTCAGTCTCAAATGTTCAACAACTTACTAGTATGTATTGTTTTTCTGGTGCTGCTAAATTTTTACTGGGTCATATAGTCCTTGGGGTATGGAAACAACTCAGGTCAGTGCTGTGACTCCCCAGCCCCTCCTTCGGGATGCATCCACAGATAGAGTTCTTTTCCAGTAGCAAGATGTGTGCATGGGGAAGGAGTGGAGGAGACAATGGCATCTGGGCTTCCACATCTCTCCGTGTGTTGCTAGCCGTCTTTAGTCTTCAAGGAGGGAGAGGTTAGTGTGGGTCTTGGAGAAGAACAGTGGGAAGAGCAAATACCAAGAACACTGAGGAATATCTCCAAATATCATCTCACGTTTTGTAATCAGAATCTCATATTTGAGTTTTCATTTTGTCATATTCTACTTCATTTTCTCGTTTTTCTCTCCTTAAGCTCTTTGTATCCCTTTCCACATCCTCCAGGGGCTGATTTCTTCTGTCCCTGTCTGTCAGGTTGTCTCACAGCTGTCCTCCTGCCAATGGGGTGGGATGGCCTGGCTGAGCCAAGTTCTCCAGATAATGTCACTCCTGGCAGGAAGATAGATTGGCAAAAGCCATGCACAGTGCACCCTCCCCACATTCCAGACACTCCCAGGATCGTGTGAGGCCCAGCTCTACAAAACTGGCTCCAACATCACTCATCTGGCATCTAAGACCTGAGAGCTAAATTTTCTTTGCAGCAATAGTGGTGATAACATCAATATCAAAACTCCACTGAAAAAATGTTTTTTTTTATTTTTACTTGCTTTGACAGATTCTTCTGCAAACAGTGGTCTGCAGATGATTTCAATAATCACTTAAAAGAATGACAATTTATAATTTAAATTTATGATTTATTTTTTATTAACCATAATGTTAATAATAACTCACATGCACTAAGAACTTTTGTAGGCTTAGGCCCAGTGCTCCATATTCCTTATCTCTCTAAATTCTCCTTAAAATCTCATCTCTAGTTTACAAATAAAGGAATGGGTCTATACATAGCAGATATATTATTTGCCTAAGGTCCTACAAGGAAAACAGAGCCCAGGATCAACCAAAAATTATGCTATATTCTGGTCCCTTAGTCACTGTCATATTCAGCCAACCCAATTGACCTAAGAATTTGCAAAGTAGTCTATAATGTGAACAATAGCACCAATAAATATTACCAGGGAAAAGAGAAATTTAGACTCATATTCACTGTTCTGAGTTACAATAATATTCATTTTTTAATTAAAATACAAGCACAAGATTGGGCGTGGTGGTGTATACGTGTAATCCTAGCTCTGGGGAAGTTGAAAGCAGGAGGATCATGAGTCTGAACTGCATAGTGAAACCCTGTAACAAATACATTTTTTTTAGAAAAAGCACAAATATATAGTCAACATCAAACTGTAGTATCCTGAAGTAAGAAAAGCTAAAAAGGCTTTTTAAGAAATTATTAGAAACACCTTCACAACTATCACTGTGGGAACTCATTGATCTCTTGGTATACCCTGGGAGAAATGGTGAAGGAATAAATAAATAAATAAATAAATAAATAAATAAATACTAGAGGATACAAGCTAGGTTCAGGTGGAGGCCTGTTTACCTGATGGCAAAGGACTCCAAGAACACTAGGGACTTTCATTTATACTTTTGCAAAGTCAGTATCATGAGACCCAAGGTTGCCTAGTGACTAATAACCCACAATGTCCAGGCATGATATTTTTCCCCAGGCTGAGGTAGCTTGACAGCTTTACGCACTGTGGTCTTGTCCTGCCCTCCCACATAGAATCAATTTCCAAATCCTACTTTTTCCAATAATCACAATGATGAATTCACTAAACAAAGAATCCAAGCAAAGTAAACAAGGTCTGTCCCATGTAACTTTCACATTATTTTTAAAAATAATTTTTCCCTTGGTTCTTAGATATAAAAATTGTGGAAACATGCATTGTTTATTCTCACATGAAAAATAATCTGAAATAGATGAAGCTTCACAAAAACAGGAGTCAGAAGTTAAACTTAATGTAAATTCAACTATTAACTATGAAATCTTAGCAGAGGAATTTCTTAAACATACACAAAAAAGAAACATTCTGAAAAATAAGAGGACTGAACTGACAAACATGCAGGTTCTTTTTAGTTGAAAAACTCTACTACTTTAATTATGTAGCCCAAATGTCTAATACTTCCTTTTCTAAACTAATAGACCCAGAGCAATCTCTTGATGAAGAAAAACATACCACAGAATTAAAACCAAAAAAAAACCCTGAGGATCTATCATTACAGATCAAACTCAGAGTTTCACATTTCTAAAAGACAGGTAATCCTATTCTTTCAAATAGGGTGTTCACATCATACCAGTGCAGCTTAAATGACCTAATAATAGAATTTTATGCCATAATGTCCTTTTCTCTTAAATATTCTCTCTGCCCCTCTTTATTGCCACTTATTTGCTCTTCTCTTCTTAAACATAATTTATGCCTAGAAGTTTTCTCTGATTTCCTCGATAGGAAGATAAATGCATGCCCTTTGCATCCTACTACAGTGCTCTAGGCATTTCCTAATAAAGACTTTCTGTACTTTATCATAAATGCTTATGAATTAAAACTTCTTTCAATAATACAACAAGTTCCAAGTGAGAATGTGTGTGTGTGTGTGTGTGTGTGTGTGTGTGTTTATTATTCACCAATACCTTCATCAGTTCCTGGATCTTGGTAACTTTTCAACAAATGTTGACTAAAATTTTTACTTGGCCAATTTCTTCTTTTTGCAGAGGAGAATCTGAACTCTTGGACACAGCAAGGATTCTTCCCAACATGACACACTGTTTCTAAAACACTGAGATTTTCACAATAACATGCAATAGACTTAGGGAGGATAATAATTTCAAAATGCAAAGATAATAAATCATATAAAATTTTTTAAATGTCTTACCCCAGTTAAATAAAAGGAGAAAAGTTTTTTGTTTTTTGTTTTGTTTTGTTTGGTTTTTAATCGCTGGTTGATTGTGAGACATAGATGTGATCAAAGAAGTTGCTGGAGTTTGCCAAACTTTCAGATAAGATCACAGCCCTAAGCAGATAAGGACATAATGTTGGTGTTTACTCTCAGGAAATGGCAAAAAGGGAGGGAGGGAAAGAGAGAGACAGAAACAAAGACTGACAGAGACAGAGAGAAACTCAGAGATATCAGACCCACAAGGGAAAATTGGAAACCTCTGACATCTGGTTAAAAAATGGGTAGAAACAATGCATATCGGCATATGCACCCATATTACATAAATAGGCCACACATACATAGGATGAATTTTTAAATTATCCACATAGAATGCCTATATACCATACAAACATCCTATCTTGATAAAGTCTCAAGTTATAAAGGGATGAATGAATCTTCGGAACAAGATGACTGTGAGTCAAGTATGGTACAAATGATCACATTCCCAGATGACTGACTCACTGAAACATTTTCAACCTTAATTTCCCCAACTACTTGGCAGGGAAAATAAACCAATCCAGTGGTCCCTTTACCAGCATGAGCCCACAGCAAGCTCACCCTGAGAAGTGAAGAGAGAAAAATCCTGGAGTTGGGATGAGGAAGGAAGAGATTTTGAGGGGAGTTTAAGAGGGTGGAAGTGTTTCCTCCACTGAGGGGCTGTGCAGCAGGCCAGACCCCACCCTTACGCCCCTGAGGAAGCACTCTAAGAGAGAAATGGGGTCTGAAGGCAGCAGAATTAAATGAGAAATATCATTTGATGATGATGTAGATGGCCCACTTAAAATCTAGCATTTATGCATACATAGAGCAAAAAAAAATGTACAATTAGGGCTGTGGAATATAGCTCAGTGGTATAGTGTCTGCCCAGCCTGCCCAGCAAGAGCAAGATTCTGAGTTTGATGTTTGGCATAAAAAAAAAAAATCTGAAAACATTCAATTAGGAATTATCACTAGTTGGCAATTTGTACATTGAGGGAAATAGAGAAACTGGTCAGGGTTACTGTCTCATCTATTACTGTTTAGATATTTTTCTTATCTGCAAATCATTGAGAAGCTGTTCTTGCTGTTTCTTTCTTAATGCTTTGGGAAGGGAAAATGAGCATACACTGCCTCATGGAAATCATTGAATTACTTGTTTATCCGTGTATTCCATACCATCCTCAAACGCACAATACCAAAGCTATCACCCGAAGTCAACATCAAAAGCAAGAACATCATACAAAAACAGAAAATAATTTGCTTTTTATATTGGAAATTTCCAAGATAAATACTTTAAATATTTGTAAATGTTGTATTTATTGTATTAGATGCTCTCAATCAAATTTACTGCACAGGGGCCTGGCGGGATGGCTCAGTGGTCTAAAGCGCCTGCTTGGGGAAGCTTGGGCGGCTTCAGGGACCGCGGTTCGATCCCCGGCACCACATGCTGCACCAGCCCTGCCCTCGGGGCGGGCTGAGCCGGCCATAAAAATGAGTGAATGGACAAACAAAGGTTCTGAAACAAGAAAAAAAATAAATAAATAAAATTCAAATTTACTGCACAAAAATTATAACATCTGCACTCAATAGTAAGTAAAGCAATGTTTAGAAAATAAAAATGGAACTTTCTTTAAATTGGATTTTAAAAAGTGTATACTATGTATTATTTAGATATGTTGTTCTGAGGCCAGCAAGATAGCTTAGTGGTCCAAAGTGCCTGTTTAAGCAAGCTTAGGCAAAATGCAGGGACTGCAGTCCGATTCCCAGCACCACATGCCATGCCAGCCCTGCCTACACAGTCCAAAAAATAAAAATAAATAAATAAATTTTTTTTTGTCCTTTTGAGACAAGGTCTCACTGTACAGTTCAGGCTGGCCTTGAGCTCAGTTTTGTAGCCCAGGCTGGTCTCCAACTGTCACTGATACTCCTGCCTCAGCCTCCCGAGTGCTGGGATTACAGGGCTGCGCCACCACGCCCAGCTAATAAATATTTTTTTAAAAAATGTATTTTCAGGGGGCCCGGCAGGCTGGCTCAGTGGTCTAAAGCGCCTGCTTAGGAAAGCTTAGGAGGCTGCAGGGACCGCGGTTCGATCCCCAGCACCACATGCTGTGCCAGCGCTGCCCTCAGGGCAGGCTGAGCTGGGCATAAAAATAAATAAACAAACAAAAGTTCTGAAACAAGAAAAAAATAAAATTAAATTAAAAATTTAAAAATGTATTTTCAGTGATATAAAATATAGCGTTAAGAAAACTGAAGAGATCCTTTCGATTATTTTAATAAGAAGAGGACTGGGGTCGGCGAAATGGCTCAGCGGTCTAAAGCACCTGCTGAGGCAAGCTTAGGCAACTGAAGGGACCAAAGTTCAATCCCCAGCACCACATGCTGCACCAGCCCCAGCCCCACAGCAGGCTGAACTAGCAATAATAATAATAATAATAATAATAATAATAA
>PVJA010051581.1:0-12777 GCA_004027025.1 Myocastor coypus
CACTACCACAATTTACAGGGCAATATACCTGAAATGAAAAGAAAGAAAAAGACAAAGCTACAACAGATAAAAGACCTCAGGAATGTACATCTAATTGACACTACATTGCATTAATCAATAGCTGCACTTTTTGCAAACTGTGGCTATGACAGTCCTGAACCAGAAGGGTTTCCTGTTTAAGCTGCAGTAACTTTTCTGACTATGGATCATCATTCCTTCTGTGGCAGATTTTTACAGTTCCTCTAATGCATTTGGGAGGACTGTCTCAAAGTAACCTGCAGCTTTCCTGACAACTCTTCGCTCTCTCTCTCCTGCTAAGAACTGTAGCCCTTTTCCATTGTTTTTAAAAATCTTCTGCTACCATATCCACCACTTCTACCAGCAGATCTATAACCACCACCATAGGGACTGCCAGAGCTTCTTCCACCAAAATTGACCCCTTTCATGGGTCCATAATTTGACTGCTATTGTCCACTACAATTTCCAAAAGCATTGTAATTCCCACCACCACCATAGTTACCATCACCAAAATTTCCTCCTTCGTTGTAACCATCATATCCTCCTCCACCACCACGGTATCCACCACCTTGGTTTCCATATCCTGGTCCACCACCACCATACCCTCCACTACTACTGTAACCAGGAACACCACCATAGATTCTGCCATCACCTCCAAATCCATTATATCCACCATCACCTCCCCCATAACTACCTCTGCTACCACCTCCTCCACCACCATAACCTCCTCTTCCACCAAAGTTTCCAGCATGGCCAAAATTCCCTCCACCACCTCCAAAGTTTCCTCCACGACCCATAAAGTTGCCAGATCCACCTCCATGGCCTCTCTGTGATCCAGCAGACTGCATCTCTTATTTAGAAAGGGCCTTTTTCACTTCACAATTATGCCTATTAATAGTGTAATATTTCTGAACAATAATTTTATCAACTGTGTCACTATCGTCAAAAGTTACGAAAGCAAACCCTCTCTTTTCCCCACTCTGCCTGTCTCCCATAACTTCTATGGTTTCAATCTTGCCATAATTTTCAAAGTAGTCTCTCAAATTATATTCTTCTGTATCTTCTTTGATACCACCAACAAAAATTTTCTTCACTGTTAGATGAGCACCAGGCTTTACTGTATCCTCTCTAGAAACAGCTCTCTTTGGTTCCACTACACACGCATCGACTTTGTGTGGTCGAGCACACATTGCTGCATCCACCTCTTCAATACAAGAGTAGGTCACAAAACCAAAGCCTCTGGAGCATTTTGTTTGAGGGTCTCTCATTACCACACAATCTGTGAGTGTGCCCCATTTCTCAAAGTGTTCTCTTAGACTATCGTCGGTAGTTTCAAAACTCAGACCACCAATAAACAGCTTCCTCAATTGCTCTGGTTCCTTTGGATCATGGCCCTCCATTTTGAGACCAGATTCGCCTCTTTCAACTCGAGTTCAATATCTGTATCAAACATAATTAAACTCATAAATTCAACTGCATTAAACTCATCAATTAACTACAGCTTGTCCATGTAAACCTCATATACCTTGTAAAAGAGTAGTAGAACAACTTACTTAAAATGAAAACCTTCTGTGATATCATCAGACTGCTATAACAACTTACCATGGGCTAGGCAGCTAAGAAACAATAGAAACATTTTTTTCACAGCTCTAGAGGATGGAAAACCCAAGCTTAAAGTCCCGACAGATTCTGAGTGTGTTGAGAAGACGGGGTAAGGGTCTTTCTTGGGTTACCCTTAGGATACTGATGACATTCATGAGGGTTCCACCAATGGCCCTACCTCCAAATACCCTGGAAGTTAGAACTCCAACATAAGAATTTAGGGGGGAAAGAACACAAACATTCAGACCATAGAAGCTTCTTAGTGCAGACATCACCTGAGACACAGAAGCTCTTTGTAGATGATCTGCTGAACAGCTGCAGACAAACTGGTGTTACACAGGCATCATAATTTTGATACCTAGGAGAGTTTGGCACTCAGACAAGTCAGTGAATCTTTAAAAATTATCCCACTGCAACATGAACTATGCTTCTAATTTCTCAATCACATTAATTTGAATTTTTGCATATTATTTTCATAAAGTAAGTGCCATTGCTAGAAATTGGGGAAATATGCTTTACAGGTTCCTCTACAAAGCACAGAATTTTCTGGCCCAGGCAAGGTATAAATCTATAAATCCATACCCAAGAGCTCTCTGGTGCTATTGTATTTATCACAAAACCCCAAGATACACAGGGACTACCTGAATGGCTCAAAAGGCAAAAATTGTTCTGAGATGAGGAAAACTCATCTATATCCTCATACTCACCCAGTCCCAGCTTATTCTATCCTGAGCTTCTGACAAATTGAAGTAAACATCTAGGGAGTTTCCATGAAAAGGTACAGTCATGAATGGATAGTGCACGGTGAATGGGAGAAACTGGGATTCCATGCCTTTGATTTACACAGTTGGTTAAAGAGAGCTTAAGGCTCATTGTTGATATGAGGGAACCACGACATTCATTGTTTGTACACTTAATAAATACCCTGACTATTAAACTACTACTTACTAAGCACTATGATGAAGGCTCAGGGAGAAACAAATTAGACAAGCTCACAAATTCAAACTTATTTTCTGCTACAACAGAAAGAGAAGAAAATGACTACAAATACAAAATCACAAATACAAAGTGGCCCAAGGGACAAAATTATTACCTTTACCTAGACAGGAGCAGTACAGTGGTAGGGGGAAAGGGAAGTTATTTTGGCTTTGAGGACATGAGCCAAATCTTAAATAGTAAAAATAAATTCATCAGTTAATAGGTGGGAAAATAAAACTCTAAGCAGATCAAATGATCAGTGGGAAGGCACAGGGGTGTGAAATATTATCTATTACTCTCAACAGGAGAGATTTCAGGATGACTAAGAGTAATGGAAATATGAGCAAAAAGCCAAGCCACACAACCCTTACTTAGAACTCCATGGTAAAAAAAAAATTTAGACTCAATCCTATACTCTTGTGGAGCTGTGGAGATATGCAGAATAACAGTCACAGTCTGAAGCATGCTTCAGAAAGGTGGGTCTGGCTTGGCAAGAGAAGTTATATAGATGTGGACCACACAGTAAGTAGTGAGGAGAAGTGAAAGGTAACATCTGGGAGCACAGTAAGTCTTGTACCACAGCAGTTGCCATGAGAATGAAGACAGAGCTTATAAGAATAAATCCTGACAGGATTTATGCAAAGAAGAGAAACTGAGTCAACACTGATTCCCAGGTTCTTGAGCAGCTTTGAGGAGGGAATGTTGGATGATGAATTGAGATTGGAATACTTTGATTGAGGCTTCTGTTGCACATTTGAGTTGAAAGGACAAAGAGTGCTTGATGCTAATAAATATACCTAGGACTCACCTAAAATGAAGAGACACATAAGATCACTCAGAGAAAACATGTGGAAGTGGAATGGGAAGAATGTGAAGACTAGGGCTGTGATAGATAGATAGATAGATAGATAGATAGATAGAGATAGATGATAGATAGGTAGATATACATACATATATATATATAGGTAGATATACATACATATATATATACATATATATATACATATATTATATATATATATATATATATATATATATATATATATATATATTCCCTCTTAAAATTTGTGTGGGAATTGCTTCATTACAAGTGACCTGAATTCCAATTCCAAAGTCGTTCTTACTTTTCATAAAAAGCAAAAGTGATTCTTCTGAGCAAAAAGATTTGAAAGACTTATTTTAAGCAATTATATCCATATCAAACATCCTTTCTGCTAGAATTACTCAGAAATGATAAAAAAAAAAAAACTCATCTCTTTAAGTAAAAAATAAAAGTTCCCTTTCTCATAACTTAGAAAGGCTTCTTCTTATTTGCTGGGGCTTTTTGATAGTTGCAACTTAAACTCAGGATGATCTTTATAAAGCAAGGAAGACGTAGATCTTTCTGCAAAAAAAAAGGAACTTTCACAACCAGTGAAAACCAAGCCTGCTGACACAAGGAGCCGGGGAAAGATGATGTTACCACAGCAGCCGGGGAGGGGAAGTGCAGCCCCTCCAAGCCCCATCTCTGGCTGGACCTCACACACCCTAGCTCGCTAATGCTCTTCAGGTGTTTGATCTGACTCTAAAGGCAGGTAACACCAGAGAAAGCAAAATGCCTAGTTTTGTTTCTGGCCTTGAAACCAGCTGTGTTTATTCATTCCTGACCATCTCTTCCTTTGTCTCCTCTAAATAGTTTGCACAGACGAAATGTTTTCAGGCCAGCCAGAAGAACTTTCAGCTTCATGGTGCATGTGACTTATTAAAAAAAAAAAAAAAAAAAAAAATCTTTTGCAGGCTTGTATTCAAAAACTGCAAGTCCCCAACAGAAACCAGCGTGATACATTAAAAAAGTCCTTCTCTTAGAAGAAGCTTCAAAGCTATCCTCAATATCCCAAATCACTGCTTTCTGGTAGAGATGTTTGTTCCACAGAATGTTAGATCTTTGTTTGAATTCAAAGACGAGGAGTTCTGTGTTCAGTGTAACATTTCTCCTAGTGTTCTGAGCCAGAACATTTCATCAACCAGCTTATGGGTGACATGACAAGCTAATCATTCACACAAAGTGGAACAAAAGTTCACTTTGGCTTTTCCAGAAGGATCATTCTTAAATTAAGTGCAATGTCTCCAGGTCTAATTAGACAAGAGTGTTTCCTTGATATCAAGAGCCACCGCTGTTTTGTTTGTTTGTTTGTTTTTATGTATTTTTGTACAGGGTCTCACTAGGCAGCTTGGACTCCTACTGATCCTCCTGTTTTCAGCCTCCCCAGCACTGGGATTCCAGGTGTGCATCACCATGCCCAGATTCAGTCACCAGCTCAGCATGCCTGGTGGCAGGGCTGATGCAACATGTGGGACCTGAGATCGAACTCCAGATTCCCATGTTTGCCTGGGCAAGTGCTTAAGGGCAAACCAGATAGTTCAGCAAATTAAAGTGCCTGCTTAGGCAGGCACAGGGATTGGGGTTCAATCCCCAGTGAGTTGTGTCATCCCTGCCCCCCAGGGTGCACTGAGACAGTGACTGAGACTGGGTGTGGTGGCATGCACCTATAATCCCAACACTTGGGAGGCTGAGAACAGGAGAATCACTACAAGTCTGATCTATGTAGTAAAACTCTGTAGACCCTCTACTAAACATATTAAAAAAAGAAAAAGAGAAGCAGTCACTCAGTCCGCTGGTCCACCACCACAGTTCTTGATGTAAAAATCTTCTTTGGCAGAAAAAAATACCCAAATAGTAATCCCACAGTAGTTATCCCTTAACAACAACCTCCTTTATCTGATTTGAAATTGAACTCACTAAGCAGTTGTTCCACAGTGAGTCTATTGGGTAGGCAAGGGAAACCTCAGCAGATAACAGAGTCAGTTCTCAAACCAGGTAAGTTCACTTGTGCATTTATGTTCTGCCTGCTCTCAAATAGGTGGCTTTGGCTAGTACAGTATGAGCCATCATTTACAGCAATGACGGGAAACCTTTAGAACTTTCAGTGACAGGCACTGTGGTATGCATGCTATAGATTCACCACCACTGGCCTACAGTGTAACCTTCACAAGTACTGATGACTGTGAGACTCACTCTGGAACTACCAATCACACTTGCTTTGCTGAAAAAAGCTATTAATCGAGACTGGGTGTGTGGTGCACACCTGTAATCCCAGAACTGGGGAGGCTGAAAGCAGAAGGATACTAGAGTCCAAGCTGCACATATCGTGAGACCCCGTGCTAAATACATTAGTTTTTTAAAAGCCATTAGTCCAGGCTAAAGGGGCTGGGTTTGGGCCAAGGGACCCCTACTGAACTCCACCTGCCAGCTGGCTCTGGTCCTCAGGCATGCAGAAGCTTGTAGACTTTTCTCCTAAGGAGCAGATATTTGGAATGCTGCTTTTCACACAAGCATAACACTTGATACAACAGTGTTTGAATTAACAAAACAGATATATGTACCCTATATAGGTAGGTAGGTAATTCAAAGTACACCATGGAGAGATCCCGGTAAAGAGGAATTGAATGGTTTGCTTGTGAGTCTGACAAAGGTGGGGCTGGGATGTGTTGCTGATTTCCCGTCTTGTGACCAGTTCAATTAAGTCTCAGTTACTCCTATCAGTGTCATTGCCCCATCTCTATTTCCCCTCCATTTATTCCTCAAGACTGCATCTCTTTATTATCTTGGTTTTTGGTGGCTCTTTGTGTCTAGACCTTAAATGAGTTCATCAGTAAGAGAAATCAAACCCATGAAGGTCAACTGGCAAGATAGCTCAGTTGTCTAAAGCACCCATTTAAGCAAGCTTAGGCAAGCCCAGAGGACTGCAGTTCAATCCCTGGCACCACACGCTGTGCCAGCCCTACCTGCAGGGCCAGATGAGCCAAAACACACACACACACACACACACACACACACACACACACAGGCTATCACTAGTTTTCTCTCAGGAAATAATAATACATTGTACAGTGCCCCCAAATGATGACCAACCAACTCAAACAACAATTCAATTAGTAAAAATGTATACATTCCCTAATCTCAACCCAAACCCACAAATTAGAATGTATTTTGGCAATACTTAAGAATCTATATGTTTTTATTCTCCAAGGTATTTCTTACATTTTAAAGCTCTTATCTGTTTTTCCACTACTTAAGGACATACACCAAGAAAGTCACTAAATCCCTCTGAACATTAGTATTGTTATCTACAACATGTTTATAATACTTGCCCCTTCTTATTTTTATGAGGATAAATAAGATCATTTGAGGGAGGTATGTAGCATCAAGTAAGCTGCTTAGATATGACAGCTGTCAATAATAATAATAGTAATAATAATAAATGGCAATATAAACAGTAGGCACTTTATATCCAGAGCAGGAAGTACCAAAGCATAAGGAACTGCACAATCATGGGTGACATACTAAGAAGCAGGTGCAGACAAAGGCGCCGGGGCACTCTTCATCCTAATAGCACACGAGTGAATGCCAACCTTTCGGCATAAAAGGCATGACAGGAAAGATTAGTGTTGTCAAAACTTCAAGAGAACTCCAAAAAGGAGAGCTAAAGAGCTTTATGTATTCGGTGCAAGGTCTCACTACACAGCTCAGACTCTAGTGATTGATCCTCCTGTTTTCAGCCTCCCCAGCCCTAGGATTACAGGCATATGCCACCACGCCCAGACTCAGTTGCTGACTCAGCGTGCCTAGGGCAGGGTCAGTGTGGCATGTGGTGCTAGAGATTGAACCTCGATCTCTGCACTTGCCTAAGTAGGCACTTTGTCTGCTGAGCTATCTCACTGGCCTTCTAAGAGCTTTAGAAATAGAGGCCAACAGGCGACCTCAAGAAAACAGGTAGCCAAGCCTCATTTACCTCATGGAGACTCTACAGCATGGCTCCAATCTCACATAGACAAAAGAAAAGACAGTTCAGGTTTCATTCAAAAGACAGAGGGCTTGGGGCTAAGAATAGGGCAGAAGCCCAGATAGCAAAACTCAAAAGCACAGGGCCTAGAGCTCCTCAAACTCTTTCACAAAGCTTTAGGTTAAGTACTTGCCAGGAATTTGTTTGACCCAGATGTAAGTTACACTGGAACCATGACCACAGTGGGGCTTCACAAACCTAAGAAGAAAGACACAGGAACATTTCCATGAGAGGGCAGCTGGCACAGAAAAAGATTTCATTTGGACAAGGCAAGAAGGAGGGATGTAGCAAGCAGGAGGCCAGAGAGAAAGTGGAATCGTGCAATAGGAAGGCTGTAGCTTGTATCTACATGTCTCCACAAAGCCTCATGCAGTGGTAGATGGGGCTTTTCAGAGGTGGCTGGGTCTATAGTACATGATTCTGGGGTCAAGGATCATGTAGTCACAAAATCAGCCCATGGATTGGTTTGTTGTTACCCACCCTATGAGCACATATCCTGGATAGAATAGAAGGGCCAGAATGAGGTTTCCTGTTGCTGCTTGATGCTACTTTGCTACCTCATTTCTTGGCTTGGCTGCCTTCTGGTCCCCATGAACTATTTTTCCCCTGTCTTGCCCCTCTGCCATGCTACCCTGCTTTGGAGCAGCCAACTATGAACTGAAAACTCTACAAACTGAGCTAAATAAACCTTTCCTCCCTTGAGCCAGGCATGATGGCCCACATGTAACCCCAGCACTTGTGAGGCTGAGGCAGGAAGATCAGTGCAAGTTTGAGATCAGCCTGGGCTACAAAGGTGAGCTCAAGGCTAGCCTGAACTGCATAGTGAGAACCTGTCTCAAAAAGACAAAAAAAAAAAAAAAAACAACACCTTTCCTCCCTTAACTTTGGATGTCAGGTACTTGACTCAGCTGCAGGAAAAAATTTCACTAAGATAAGGAGAAAATAAAAGCCTCTCTTCTCCTGTTCACAGAGCTTTACCATTTCTTTCATGCTTTCTTTCTCCTTCTTGTTATCTGAAAAGAAAAAGCCAGAACCACACCAGTATATTCTCAGGAAAAATCAGAAAAAAAGAGGATAACTGACTTGAGGGTGTACAGGACTATGTGATGAAATTGATAAGCTTGTGCTAGCTGGACAAATTGAGAAACACAAGGCAGACTGGACAGAGGACTGAAAAAATAAGATATTAGGAACTAGGTGGCAAGCCGGGTGTGGTGGCTCACACCTATAATCCCAGCACTCGGGAGGCTGAGGCAGGAGGATTGGTGCGAGTTCGAGACCAGCCTAGGCTACAAAAGTGAGCTCAAGGCCAGCCTCAACTGCACAACAAGACCCTGTCTCAAAAAGACAAAAAAAAAAAAAAAAAAAAAAAGGAACTAGGTGGCAATAGTAGCTTGAGGGAGGGATGGGAGAATTGAAGACTCCCTCAAATTTGAGATCGCTAGAGAAGAAATTTGCTGTGAATTAGGTAGTGAAAACCTCTAAAATATTAGTAAGCCTCAGAGAGTAGGAATATCCCTTTGTGCTATGCTTCTTTAAATGCAGTATCTTGAGACTAGAATACATGACTCCTGGCTATGCCTGTGAATTAATTCACAGCAAATTTCTTCTTCAGGGATCTCAAATTTGAAGGACTCTTCAATTCTCCCATCCTTCCCTCAAGCTATTATTGCCACCTAGTTCCTAATATCTTGTTTTTCAGTCCTCTGTCCAGTCAGCCTTATGTTTCCCAATTTGTCCAGCTAGCACTCCCGGCTATCTGACAGTTTAAGTAAGATGTGCAGTTCTGGACACATAGTGTAGCCTTTGCAAGATGTCCCCAATTATCACATTTAGAAAGTGAGAACTAGACCTGTTCAGAGAGTAGGGAAGCTAAGCACTCTTGCTACAGCCTCTAGGGGCTGTTGAGGCTCCCCTTGCTCAACCTCTCCAAAGTGCCTGCCACTTAGCCACACCGCACAACTACTTCCCCACCTCCATCCCAAATATCTTTATGCCTTTGGCCCACTAAGCCCCTACCCTTCCTGGAGTTTAACTTTCCCTAAGAGAAGTATGAATGGTTCCACACCTGCCTCTGCCCCTGTTGCTCCCCATCCCTGATCTGCTTTATCCAACCATCAGCTGATACTTGTGACTTCACTGACCAATTGTACATAACTTCTTCCCAGCAACACAATGTGGACATTGGGGAATGTTATCCTCCAAGGGGTCATTCCCCAGTAAAAGTGATTTTGCCCAATCAGTTAAACAATCATCAACCAAAAGCCAAAGGTGAATGAACACTAAAGCCCTCCACCAATAGAAAACTCAATTCCAGACCCCACAGAAAAGAGTAAACCTGACAGGGAAATGAGGTAAACCATTCCAAAAACCCATACTAGTTCAATATCCCCTGCAGGTGACAAGGTGCAGGATACACAAAGTTCTAATGTCCCAATTTGATCTCATACATTAGGTTCTAGGACAATAAGAGTAATTCTAGGCCTTGCTCTCTAAGTGGGAAAGGTATTTTTAATTTCCTGTTCTATCAATCCTGACTCCTAATAGAGTAGGTTGTATTCTCTGAAGAGAGTTGGAAGCAGGAAAACGGCTGTGAGGGACAAAGATGACAGGTCTGAGCACCAGGGACTAGATGGGTAGAGGTCAAGAAGAGAATTACAGACAGGAGTTCTCAAGAGTGGGAAGTAAAGATAGAACTGAAAGGAAAGACAATGTTGGTTGAACATTCTCCAATTTAGGGGACTGGTAGATGTTCGCATATTTTATCTTATTTAATTTTTGTAATAACTCTAGAACCATCATCTCTATTTTCCAACCTGAGATTCACTTTCTTATAGCTGTAGCTAATTCATGATGGGACTCAAAACACCTGCATACCAATCTCTACTAAAGCCTGGATTTGGTCCCATAATATTGATAAGCATAAATCAGACACCACAGAGCAACACAGAATCAGCCTTAAAACTGTGCTGTGTAGGAAATCAAGAAGCACCTGGAACCTAGGTCAAATATAATTGGAAAGTACTGGATAGTAAAATGAGCGGGGTAACAGGTACACACACATGTTGGCCATATGTTCATCACATCTGAGGCTGGAGAAGAGTTGAATCTAGGGTTCTATGGCTCATCCTCCCTAATTTTATAAATATTTGGAACTTTTCATAAAGCAAGACAAATTATTTTATACATGCCATGTAAACACTTAACTTTCTTCTGATCATACCAGTCACTACACAATGCTTGGCTTTTGAATTTTCTTTTGGTTACAAAACTGAGCTTCCATTTAGTAAATTCTCATACTTTTCTAGCAATTTACTTCTGCATTGAGTAAGCCCATATTAGACATAGTTCCTTTGAAGAGAACATTTTGAGGAACTTCTTATTACATAAAGTAAGAGCCTTAAGAAAGACCCTTTTCTTTGCATAATGTTAAATAAAAAACAACAGTATCTAAAACCATATTTGCACCCTAAAATGGATTTTATTTAAATATACATATAAAAGAAGGAAATTCACAAAATAATAACCCTGCAATGCTCTAGTTTTATGAACTTGACAATGAACATGTATGACGAATCTGTCATCATTGGTCTAACAGTGATTTTTCAATTATTAATAACAGCTACTACTGTTACTAATGGCTCTCATGTGCCAGGAAATGAATATGTTATTTTTAATCTTTAAAGCAATCCAAATAATATATCCCAATCCTCGTTAAATATGAAAATTTAAGATTCAGACTGGCCCCACCTCTTCCTCTTGGTCGCATATTGAACTCCAGTTGGAAGAGGCGAGTCCGGTCTCAAAATGGAGGTGAAACCACCACCCCCCCGGTCGCTCCCAGCCCAACTCCAGCCATCGCTGTCACTGCCAGGGGGGAGGAGAGCCACGATCCAAAGGAACCAGAGCAATTGAGGAAGCTGTTTATTGGTGGTCTGAGTTTTGAAACTACCGACGATAGTCTAAGAGAACACTTTGAGAAATGGGGCACACTCACAGATTGTGTGGTAATGAGAGACCCTCAAACAAAATGCTCCAGAGGCTTTGGTTTTGTGACCTACTCTTGTATTGAAGAGGTGGATGCAGCAATGTGTGCTCGACCACACAAAGTCGATGCGTGTGTAGTGGAACCAAAGAGAGCTGTTTCTAGAGAGGATACAGTAAAGCCTGGTGCTCATCTAACAGTGAAGAAAATTTTTGTTGGTGGTATCAAAGAAGATACAGAAGAATATAATTTGAGAGACTACTTTGAAAATTATGGCAAGATTGAAACCATAGAAGTTATGGGAGACAGGCAGAGTGGGGAAAAGAGAGGGTTTGCTTTCGTAACTTTTGACGATAGTGACACAGTTGATAAAATTATTGTTCAGAAATATTACACTATTAATAGGCATAATTGTGAAGTGAAAAAGGCCCTTTCTAAATAAGAGATGCAGTCTGCTGGATCACAGAGAGGCCATGGAGGTGGATCTGGCAACTTTATGGGTCGTGGAGGAAACTTTGGAGGTGGTGGAGGGAATTTTGGCCATGCTGGAAACTTTGGTGGAAGAGGAGGTTATGGTGGTGGAGGAGGTGGTAGCAGAGGTAGTTATGGGGGAGGTGATGGTGGATATAATGGATTTGGAGGTGATGGCAGAATCTATGGTGGTGTTCCTGGTTACAGTAGTAGTGGAGGGTATGGTGGTGGTGGACCAGGATATGGAAACCAAGGTGGTGGATACCGTGGTGGTGGAGGAGGATATGATGGTTACAACGAAGGAGGAAATTTTGGTGATGGTAACTATGGTGGTGGTGGGAATTACAATGCTTTTGGAAATTGTAGTGGACAATAGCAGTCAAATTATGGACCCATGAAAGGGGTCAATTTTGGTGGAAGAAGCTCTGGCAGTCCCTATGGTGGTGGTTATAGATCTGCTGGTAGAAGTGGTGGATATGGTAGCAGAAGATTTTTAAAAACAATGGAAAAGGGCTACAGTTCTTAGCAGGAGAGAGAGAGCGAAGAGTTGTCAGGAAAGCTGCAGGTTACTTTGAGACAGTCCTCCCAAATGCATTAGAGGAACTGTAAAAATCTGCCACAGAAGGAATGATGATCCATAGTCAGAAAAGTTACTGCAGCTTAAACAGGAAACCCTTCTGGTTCAGGACTGTCATAGCCACAGTTTGCAAAAAGTGCAGCTATTGATTAATGCAATGTAGTGTCAATTAGATGTACATTCCTGAGGTCTTTTATCTGTTGTAGCTTTGTCTTTTTCTTTCTTTTCATTTCAGGTATATTGCCCTGTAAATTGTGGTAGTG
>PVJA010051582.1:0-12786 GCA_004027025.1 Myocastor coypus
GGTTTTGCGCTGCGATGGGAAGGCCCCCATCAAGACTCCAGACCAGGCACTTCCTGTGGAATACTGCAGCAAAATTCCCTGCAGAGAGTCCAAAAATACCATCTAATCCAGGAGCTGAACATCTTGCCAGAGGAGCACAGCAGGTTCACTTCTACTGGCTGCAGCATGAAGAAGCTGAGCATAGCAGCCAGACCCAGCCAGGCACATCTGAACAAGTTCAAAATTGGTAGATCTGGTCCCAAATTACAGTAGATGCTAACAGGATAAGTGGAAGGGATTGTTCAACACATGCAAATCAGAAAATGTAATAGACCACATTAACAGAATCAAAGATAAAAAATCACAGGATTATTACAATGCAGAAAAAAGTCAATGTCCAACACTCACTGATGCTGAAACCTTACCAAAAATCTGCACAAATGGTCTTTACCTCAATCTGATAAAAACTATCTATGCATAAACAACAGCCAACATCATACTAAATGGACAACAACTGAAAGCTTTCATTTTAAACTCAGGAGCAAGAGAAGAACAACCACTGTCACAACTCTTATTCAGTATTGCTCTGGAAACACCAGCCAGAGGAATCAGGTAGACAGAGGGGGCAGGGACTGG
The DNA here is from genome assembly GCA_004027025.1 of Myocastor coypus. Taxonomy (NCBI): domain Eukaryota; kingdom Metazoa; phylum Chordata; class Mammalia; order Rodentia; family Myocastoridae; genus Myocastor; species Myocastor coypus. Next base: position 616 of record PVJA010051582.1, read on the forward strand.
ACAGGAAGAAATAAAATTATCTTTAGTCTCAGATGAGATGTTACTCTACACAGAAAATTCTCAGAACTCCTCCAAAAGACATGAAGATTTAATAACCAAATTCTGTAGCATAGCTGGATACAATGCCAACTCTTAAAAATCAATAGCATTTCTATATACAAACAACAAACACAACAAGACAGAAATGAAATTAGAGAAATCGTCTTTTCACAATAACATCCAAAAAATGAAATACTTAGAAATCAATTTAACAAAGAATGGAAGGGATCTATACAATGAAAATTATAGTATGCCAAACAAAGAAACAAAAAATAAGAGATGAAAGAGGATTTCTGAAAATGGAATGATATTCCCAGCTAGTGGATAGAAACTTGTGACAACTTCCCAAATTATTATACAGTTTTCATGCAATCCCTATTAAAATACCATCAGCATATCTCGCAAATCTAGAGAAAATATTCCCCAAATTTATCTGGAATCAGAAGAGACCTAGGATAGCAAAATTAATACTGGGCAACAAAGGGAAAGTAGGAGGCATCATAATCTTTGACTTGAAATTATACTACAAAACCACTGTGATAAAATCAACATGGCAATGTCAAGAAAACAGACCCAAGGATCAATAGAACAGATTAGAAACTGCAAAGACAGAAACTACAAACACTTTTGGCCACCTTATATTTTATCTTTTTTTTTTTTTTTTTTTGGTGGGACCAGGGTTCAAACTCATGACCTTGCACCTGCCAGGCAGGCACTTGTGCCATGGGGCCACCTTATATTTTAAAAGTGGGCTGACCATGCTCTCTGGAAGAAAAATAACTTCTTTCATAAAGCTTGGAAAATCAGCTTTCCACAAGCTGAAGATTAAAATGGGATCCACCTTGGTTGCTATGCACTAAAGTCAAAATGGATCAAATATGTAAATATTAAGACTGAAAAACTAAATCTAGTAGAAAATATAGGTAGGATTCTTGAAGACATAGTAGTTGCCAGAGTGTTCATGAACAAAAAACAAACTGCATTGGAAATACTCCAAAAAATCAACAACAGGAATCTTTTTGTTTGTTTGTTTTGTTTTTGTGGTACTGGGGAATGAACTCAGGACCCTGCACTTGCCAGGCAAGTACTTATTACACTGAGCTATCTCCTTGGCCCATGAATTTCCTGCTTTTGAAATGTTTTGCATGTAAAAAGAAATCATCCATAGGGTAAAATGAAACTGCAAGAATAAGTAAAAATTTTTTGAACCCACTCTCTCACAGATAAAGGATTTCTACCTAGAACATTTACAGAATTAAAAAAAAAAAATCAGGCCCTGAAAATTTAAAGACCCAATTAAAAAAAATGGGCATCTACAATGAATGCATACTTTTCAAAAGAACAAACACAAATGGCAAATAAATGTATGAAAAGTGGTTCAAAATCAATGATCATTAAAGAAATGCAAGTTAAAACAACACTGAGATTTCATCTCACCCCGTGAATATTGGCGATCATCAGAAAGTCAGCCACTATCAAATGCTGAGTGGGATGTGGGGGAAAAAAAGAATACTTGTTCACTGTTGGTAGGAGTATAAACTGGTAAAACCAATATGGAAATCAGTGCATAAAGTCTTCATGACAGTAGGACTAGAAGTTCCCTTTGGCCCAATTATTCCATTTTGGGATATTTTTCCAGAAGAACTGAAAACATTAGAATACAGCGATATAGGTACACTCATGTTTAAAGCAACACATGGTGTCATAGTTAAATCTTGCAAACGACCTGAATACTCATCAAATGAAGAATGGGTTAAAAAGAAAAGATGTGATATCTATACAGTAGAATATCACACCTATTGAAAAGATAAGTTCAAGGTTATTACAGATAAATGGATGTAGCTGAAGACAGGTAAACATTATATTGGCTCATTTATGTAAGAATCTGAAAGAATAAAATCTGGAAGACAAAATAGATGTTGCACAATGTAAAGAAACTATTCAAAGGAAAGGAACAAGTGCTATTAGAAAAAGGAGAAAAGAAAGAAAAAATGAAGGGAAAAAATATATAGAGAGAGGATTGCTTGGATAATTGTACTCCTAATTTCGGCCAGTCTACTGAAAGAAGTTAATGGTTACATGTTTTAAATCTCTTTTTAAATTTTTTATAATTTTTGACCAATTTTGAATGCTTATATCTGCTAATCTGAACAAGTAACTTGAAGACAAAAATATGATTTCCGTATTTAATTCTTATTAATTTTTAGTGAAATTTGATATTTTTCTACTCTTTTATGATTTTTAATTTTCTTTAAATAAATAAATAAATAAATAATTCATTTTAAAAAAGCTCTTCTGTCTAAGAAGCACGTGGACATGTAATAGCAGTGACTAAAACTTATCTCAGTTGTTCCTGATGAAGATTCAGTGCCCTTCACACAAAGCCCAAGTATTAGGCATATTTTAAAAGATAGTTTTCCTTTTAATGTTTCCTGACATCAACATTTCCGTTAAACTTTTGAGCCTTAAATTTTGCAATATATCCACTGTTAAAAATCATAGCAATCATTTTTCCATTGATATGAAATTCCTATTTTCTTCCAGTTAATTTTGGATAAAAAAGTAACAAATATTTTTGTTACAAATCCCATTTTACAGCTTGTGGGAGGCTGAAGACAGGCGGATCACTATGAGTCTAATCTACGTAGTGAGACCCTAAAGACCTTGTCCTAAATATAAAACAAAAATACAGACTAAAGAAAACAAATCCCATTTTAAAAAAGTAAATTGTGAATGTCTATATTATTTGAGTCCAGAAGAAAATTCCAAATCTCCTAAAAAAATTACTCTTAAATAAGACTATGGCATCTTTCTCCAAATAAGATTTATGACTACACTTGGGACCTACATTACTTGGAAGGCAGGGCACTTTCTTTAAGAAGGAGCACATGTATCTAAGTCGCAACAGAATTCTGACAGATTTTCTTGTGGAAAGGATGGAAGATTGAAAGTAAACTTAAATCCCCTTAAGACTCTTTTGATGGGAACCAGTAAAGCAAGCTTAAGGTAATGCCATTTTCTTCTGTATTATCAGTACTATCTAAGATAAATTTCACTTTTTAAGCTACAATGCATGAGTATTTTTAGTGATATTATCCTGGACTGCAAGTTGGTCCAATTTCTTTATTTAAATTAATTGTTTTCCTAACATTATGAGAGACAGATATGTCACAATTTTTTCACTGAATTTTTTTTTTCAAAAAATCAACGAACAGGTTCCAGGATGCTTGATTTTTAGCAAATATTTAGCTATAGCTATATAATTGCTAGGTAAAAAGCTAGGATGCTCAACAATTAAATGTGTAATATCTTCCATGTGTGATGCAGAAAACCTGCCTTCGTGTGCTACTGCTGATTTCCCCATGAATTTGCTTCATGTTAGCTACTTGTTTTAATGAGATTCACAGGCTAGTGTAAGCATAAAACCAAGTGGAGCAGGCAGTTCCTTCATCTTTCCCTTGTCCTTTTTTTAACCTTTCCTTATGTTTTCATTCTTCTATGTGTGTGTGTGAGCACATGCGTGTGTGTAATTTTATGTATTTGGTGCAAAGTAGCAGCTCAGACTCATAATGATCCTCCAGGTTTCAGCCTCCCAGCGTGGGATAACAGGCTTGGGACACCATGCCAGCACTCTGTAAATCACCGGCTCAATGCGGTGCAGGGGATTGAATCCTAATCCCTGTACTTGCCTAAATATACACTTAGTCCGCTCAGATATCTCGCCAGCCCAGTTCTGTGTTTTTAAACTGACGATGAGAATAGTGACACATGTTAAAATGTTATATTCTGCTTCAATGTCAGAAAATGTTCTTCTTTCTAATGATGAGCATAGAAACTAAATATTAACCATCTTTATATTTTCCTTTTATTAATTATTTTTCTCTAATGTACTTAGTAGATGGGTTACAGGGTCTATGGAGTCTCACTGCATAGATCACATTTGTAGTGACTCTCCTGTTTTCAGCCTCCCAAGTGCTGGGATTACAGGCATGCCTAGTCTCAGTTGTGGTCTCAGCATGCCCCAGGGGCAAGGCTGGCACACCATGCTGGGGATTAAATTCCAGCTGCTCTGCTCTCTGGAAGCAAGCACTTTAGTCCACTGAGCTATCAGGCCTGCCCTTATGTTTTCCTTTTTTACTTTGCTAGAGGTAATAAAATAAAACAAAAGCCTCTGTTAATATCCCTGAAAATAATTATATTGATGTGTAAAATCTCTCCTGCTTCTAATGCAGAATAAATAGCATAAAAGGAGTTTTACCTTGACTCTCATGATTATGGTGTATAAAGTGAACATGTTTATAACATAATCTGGGTATGAGATATCTAGTGGCATTCTAAAATCTTTGATAATGGCTAAATGCAGTTGGATAAGTAATGTATACTGCATTAACCTTCTCAGAAAATAACTTTGTGATATTTGGACTTTTTCAAATAGTGGCTAGCTGTTTTACAAAGAATGTTCTTCAAAATCATTTCAGCATATGCTTTCATTTCTCTTTTGTAGGAACAAACGAATGGCCACTGCGACATATTTTCTGACCTTTCTCCCTCTGTATTTATGCTTAGTAATCTTGAAACGATAATTCAGTACATGTTTCTCATGCTTGCCCAAATGACCTAAGTATTGTAATTCTTTCTAAATTTTTTTAAAAAAGTGTTTTATTTACTTGGAATAAGTTCTTACTATGGGGCTCAGACTTACAGTGATGCTCCTGTATCAGCCCTCCCAGTTTTAATGGTTGGCACAGCATCTCCTGGGTCATGCACTGCATGTAGTACCTGCCTTCAAACGTGAGTTCTTGTACTTGCTAGGCAGATATTTGGACCACTGAGCTCTCTCCTCAGCTCAAGTATTATAATTCTTAATAATCATTTCTTTCAAAGTAAAATATTTCTTTCCCATACTAGGATACCACACTAGCCTTGACACTTCATAGAATGATGTCATATAAATATGTAATGTTTCTTGTGACAGGACTATTTGAAACAAAAATTTCATTAGGTTATTTTTATTTTTTTATTTTTTTTGGTGGGACTAGGGATTGAACTCAGGACCTTGTGCTTGTCAGGCAAGCACCTATTCCACTGACCTATCTCCCCAGCCCTCATTATGTAATTGATACAAAAAATACACCAGTATTTTGTTGTCGATAGCATCTCTCTATGTACTCTTCTGTCTCAGCCTTCCCAGCCCTGGTATATACACATGCGCTCCATACCTGGTTTAGGGGCCCACGTAGTGTGCCCAAGGTTCCAGGGCCAGCAAGGCATGCAGTATCTGGTACCCAGAATTGAACTGGAACACTGTACTTTCCAGGCAAGTGCTTAGACTACCACGCTACATCCCCAGATCAATAGATCAATATTTATTATGTTCTATATTGTATGTCCTATCAACAATAAGATTCAGATCATAAGACTATATGTACCCATATCTTCATAACAGCATAAAGCAGGTATGTCTTAGTTCATATCTGCTTATAGAATGAAGCACATTGCCTCAAAAAGTATTTGCAGCTGGGCATGGTGGCTCACGCCTGTAATTCCAGCACTCGGGAGGCTGAGACAGGAGGATCGGTGCGAGTTCGAGACCAGCCTGGGCTACAAAAGTGAGCTCAAGGCCAGCCTGAACTGCATAGCGAGACCCTGTCTCAAAAAGACAAAAAAAAAAAAAAAGTATTTGCAGATGATCCATTTTTCATGTTTACTATGGCAAATCAAAATGAAAAATTTTGATGTGCAATACCAAAGTGCATACTAAGTGTATAAAGCACCCTATTTACAGAAAGAAATCCAGAAAAACTCTTATGAGAAATCATATTTAGGAAAGATGTGCAGGAATTTTTACAGAAAAAAATGAAATTATTATTTTTAAGTTGTTCGTAAAAATGAGCTTAATGATTTTTTTTGCACTGCTAGCATTTGAACTTAGAACCCTGCACTTGCAAGGCAGGTACTTATTCTACTGTTCTATCTCCTTGGCCCTTTAAATGAATATTTTCAAATTTTCCATTATTTATGCAATTTGATGCTGCAGAAACATAATTACTGCATTAAACATAATGATGTGTATTAACTTAGCTCATGCTTGGCATCATATTCCTAAGAAACAATACTTGCAATATAAACTAAAATATGATGATAACAATGAGCACTCAGTTTATTCAATTTTCAGAATTTTTAGAATTTTAAGAAAAAATGAACCCCTTGGTGGCCGATGTTTGTGTTAGACTTAAGAAAGGGAATTAGAATGTTAGTAAAGCAGCCTGCTGCTCTCTTCCTTTGAATTGTGTCTAAAGAAAAAGAATATTTCACATGGAAGTCATAGTGTTGGCCACCATTGGAAGGACTTGTTGGTACTTATATTGACCATGCCTGATCAAGTCATTAATGTTTTCTTTTTTTTTTTAATTTGGTAAAATTAAATGGTAAGAAAAAGTAGACCCAAAATGAAATTATATTTAGCTTAATTATGGGACAATATATAGATAGAAAATATAAATTTTGAAGTATCACAGTATCATCTGAGAACACAGAAGTCTATCGAATTTGTGTAATGTACATGTATGTATGTCTGTATGTATGTATGTATGTATGTATTTATTTATTTAGTGGAACTGGGGATTGAAGTCAGGACCTTGCACTGTTTATTTTATCAACTTCCATTGCTTCACTGTAGATTTAGCACTCACACAAGTGAAAATCAGGAAATCTTACTTAAATAAGTTAGTGCATTTTATGTAATTCATATTAAATTTGACAACTGATTTCATTTTCTCCCATATCAGTCTTACAGAATTTCTATAATATAGGTATTATTAAAGTAATACTCCCAAAATGGCTCACTTACTTATCATATAAATTAAATTGTCAAGTTCTGTCACCTCTTTAGCCCACTCTCTCTGTTCCTCTATACTTGATTAATTTTCATATATGTGTAATATAGTATTTCTTATCATATTATAGATTTTATATTCTTCCTGATTGCCACTGCATACTATTGCAACAAAATATGCTGCTATGAATAAAGTGCTTAATATCTTTGGCACAGATGAGGAAAATCTACAGGGAAATACTTAGGAATAAAGCACGGTGTGGTTGTTGAGATCTACTCTGTGGGCCACCACTGCACAGCTGTGGCTGTTATGCTGGCACCCAGCCCCACCATCTGAGAACTTGGGGATGCTGGGTGGCCATCCGATCCCAGCGGGCTGTGCTCCATGGGCCCAGTGCACATGTGCAGCAGTTGTGCTGACACTGGCCTGACCACCTGAGAAAAAGGGTGGTGGCTAGGAAACTAAGAGGTCCTGAAGGGAGCTTACTCACCCATGACTCTCCTCTCATCCACCACTGCTAAATCGGGGTAAGCACTGGGAGGTTCAAAATTCCAAACAGAAGGAGAGGAAGGAAATCTCAGTCCTACAACCCACCCAGAACAAGTTCAAGAGACAAGAACATAGAGGAATATGGAAACCATGCACTCAAATTTCTGAAATAATAGCGTTTGAAGTAAAGAAACAAGTCCAGAGGCTAAGTAAGAAACAAAATCAGAAATAATGTTAGGTCAGAAAATATTAAAACAATCATGAATGAATTGCTGAGGACAACTAAGGAAAATGTAGATTAAAAAATAAAATAACAAAAGTTGACCAAACGTGTAAAAAAATGGACTTAATAGACCTTTGCAGAGGAGAATAGAAAAAATGACAGAAAGACTGAATGAACCACACAGGAAGGAGTTACACTGCATGGAACAGATTCAAACATATTTCAGGGAATTAAAAATTCCATTGAAAGCTGACAAAACTGCTTAAATGAAAATGAATATACACTTTCAGACCTTAAAGATAGTTGTGCAGCTAATGAAAGTGAAAGAAAATATCTCTTAAAACTAACAATCAACCAGGAAATAACAAGCTAGCAGTTACAGAATGATGCTAAAAATATATGTATGTAAGACTATTAGGAGTCAACAAAACAGCAGGAACCCACACAAATAACTTAAAGAGACTATTTGCAGAAGCAGTAGCAAAAATTTCCAAAGCATGAGAAATAATCTATCGTACAGTAACTGAGATATACAGAACTCTAGGCAGCCATAATAAAAAAAAAAATCAAAAACTAGACACATAATGATCAAGATCCCATCAATTCAGCAAAAGAATAAAATATTAAAAGTTGTTAAAGAGAAGAAACATATCACTGACAATGGAAAGCCAATCAGCATCATGGTCAATTTCACAATATAAACCATTGTATTAAGAAGAGCTTAGAGTCAAGTATTTCAGGTCCTCAAGTAAAATAACTTCCAACCTACATTGATGTATGCTACAAACTATTTATCGAATTCAATGGCAAGACAAGCTTCTTCTATGACAAAGAATAATAAAGAAATTCATGACCACATAATAGCCATATAAACAGTGCTGACAGATATTCTAGAAAGAGACAGAAACAACTATGTCTTCAGGAACATTAACAGAGAGCAAACAACACAGGCAAGTAATTAAAAAGAGGGGAAGAATATAGAACCTGTAACAGGAAAGGCACATGACAAAGATAAGCCAACACATATCACTTATATCCATAAATGTAAACAGCCTAAATTCACCAATAAAAACAAACACTGACAGAGTGGATTAAGAAACTTAATCTAAGAACATATTATATACGAGAAACACATTCAACTCAAAAGGAAATTCATACTGACAGTACTCCATGTGACAGGAAACTAGAAAAAATCAGAGGTCCTATTCTGGTTGTTGACAATGTGAACTTTAAATCAGGTATAATGAAAAGAGATAAACAAGGTAAGCACATACTTATTAACTGAAAACTGTGAGGGAAAAGCTAACAATCATAAGTATATATGTACCCAATATAGGAGTACCTAACTACATAAGACAGATTTTAAAATACATGAATTCAAGCAAGTAATAATATAAGTGTAGTATGGGACTTTAACATACCTGTCACAGAGAGATAGATTAGCTAGGCACAAAATGAGCAAAAAAATAAGAAAACCAGCCAGGCGTGGTGGCTCACGCCTGTAATCCCAGCACTTGGGAGGCTGAGGCAGGAGGATCGCTGCGAGTTCGAGACCAGCCTGAGCTACAAAAGTGAGCTCAAAGCCAGCCTGAACTGCACAGTGAGACCCTGTCTCAAAAAGCCAAAAAAAAAAAAAAAAGAAAACTAGACCAAATTTGTAAAAAAAAAATGGACTTAATAGACCTTTGCAGTGTTTTATCTACCAATGTCAGAATACATATTCTTCTCAGCTTCACATGAAAAATTCTCCAAGATAGATCATACACTAGCACATAGAGCATGTTAAAGTAAAGACAAATGAATTAAAATTATCCCATGCTTCTGTTGGAGAATCCCCAAAACTCCAACAACAAAGTTGTAGAATTAGTAGTACAGCAGAATACAAAGTCAATACTCAAAATTCAATAATATTTTTGTACACATATAAAGAACACACCAAAAAGGAATTAGGGAAACCTAACTTATTAGCAACATCAAAAAACAAAACAAAACAAAACAAAACAAAACAAAAAAAAACAGTGGAATACTTAGAAATAGGAATCAATCTCACAAAGGGAGTATAAGATAATGCTGTGACAGTTATAAGAGATCAAATAATAATTAAGAAATGTGAATGATATTCCTCACCCCTGGATAGGAAGAGCCAACAATATGAAAATGGCCAGATTCCCCAAATTGTTATACAGATTCAATGCAATCCCAATTAAAATAATATAAATATACCTCACACATTCTTAGAATTCGTCTGGAACTAGAAGACATCCAGAATATAAAAAGCAATCCTGGGCAACAAGGAAAGGAAGAAGATTCACAATACTTGACCTAAAGTCAAGTATACTACAAACCTGCTGTGATAAAATCAGCATGGTGCTGGCATAAAGACAGACTTTTAGATTAATGGAATAGACTAGAGGGTGAAGATGCAACTACAAATACATTCATCTACCTCATCATTGACAAATATGCCAGAAAGTTTCACTTCAATAAACAGCCTCTTTCATAAGTAGTGCTGGAAAAACTCTCTTTCCACATGACAAAGGTTAAAATTAGACCCATGTCTATCGCCATACACTAAACTACTGTCCAAATGGATCAAAAACTTAAATCTTAAAACTGTGTATGTGTGTGTGTGTGTATGTGTGTGTGTGTGTGTGTGTGTGTGTGTGTGTGTGTGTGTGTGTGTGAGTGAGCATAGCCTTCTCAACCCACCCTTGGGGCAGGGTTGATATGGCATATGGTGCTGGGGATCAGAGTGTCGTCCCTTCATGCTTGCCAAAGCTTGCCTAAGCAGGTGCTTTAGGCCACTGAGCCACCTTGCCAGCCCTAAATATTAAATCTAAAACATTAAATCTCCTGGAAGAAAATGTAGGTAGAATTCTGAAAGACATATGGATAGTACTGCTCAGGAAATAATTTAAAATATCAACAATTGGGATCTCAACTTTTAGAAAAGTTTCTGTACTTCAAAATAAATCACCAACAGAGCTAAAAGATAATCCATGACCCTAGAAAAAGTTCTAGCCAACAGCCTCTCTGACAAAGGCCCTTTGTATAAAACATATAATTTTTTTTTTTTAAATTAAGGCCTCTCAAATTCAAAGGCTGAACCCAAAATGGGAATCTAAGATGAATACACAATTCCCAGGTGAAGAAGTACAAGGGCAAGTGAATATATGAAAAACTAGTCAACAACATTGGTCATTTGAAAGTTCAAATTACCATGGCTGGGAGCTGAGCCTGCGCACCCGCCGAGGTTAAGCTCCCTGGGCCCCTCTGCCCCGCCTCTGCGTTCCCGTGACTAACTTCCTGTTCCAGCCCAGACCCAAATAGCACCGCCAGGAGCTGAGCCTGCATGCCCGCCATGGGTAAGCTCCCTGTGCCCCTCTGCCCCGCCTCCGCATTCCCGCGACTAACTTCCTGTTCCAGCCCAGACCCAAATCGCACCACTGGGAGCTGACCCCACGCGCTGGATGGGTCAGGATCCTTGGCCTGCCTTCACTTTCCCCGCCCCCCCCCTTTTTTTTGAACCCCTCCAGCCCAAGCTTCGGCACCGAACCCATCAAATACCCAGTTTGGCAAATGATCTGGTCCACGAGCCTACCAGGACTACTCAATCCCAAAGCTCCAGCTCCACCTCTGTAGAAGAAACACCTTGGAGTCTCCAGACCAAACGCCCATAGACACAGCATAACACCACCAAAGTGCAGAGGTCGCTTCCATACAAAATGATAACAACAAGGACTAGGAGGCAATCTCAGGACCCATACCTACCCAAACCAAATACAGAAGACACTATCATGGAAGAAAATGAGAATTATACAGATGAAACCTCTGAATTGGTAGCATCTGAGGCAGACACACAAGTGCAGAAACTTATAGAGCAACTGAGATCAGAGATAACATCTGAAGTAAAAATAGAAATACATGAAGTGTAAAAACACCTGGAGAAAAGTATAGAGGACATCAGAGCAGAAATAATATCTAAAGTTGACAAAGACATGCCTAAATCAATAGCATCCCAAGTAGGGGAACAACTACACAAAAATAGAAAGGAGAACAGAACAGAAATAATCTCTGTATTAGAGAGAGAAAGGATAACCATAATGACAGACTTCAATACTATTAAAGAAGACATCGATAAAAAATTAGAGGACAATAGAAAAATGATGGACTCCCTGACGGAGCAATATAGGAAAGACATAGATCACATGAAACAGTTTGAAAGAGATATACAAGAAAATAAAACCTCCATCACAAGTTGGCAGAGCCGAATGAACGAAAATGAAGATAGAGTTTTGAATCTTGAGGACACAGTTGCAGCCAGTGAAAGAGTAAGAAAGGATCTTTTAAAAACAACCACAATGCAGGAAAAAATAATTCAACATCTGCAAGACGACACAAAAATGAACAACGTGAGATTAATGGGAATCAATGAGAAAGAAGGAGTCAATACAAATGATATAAAAAGAATATGGGCAGAAGTAATAGCAGAAAACTTCCCAAATCTGAGAAAACAATCAGACATTCAGGTAACTGAAGCCTACAGAACCCCAAATAACATCAACCCAACTAAAAACACGCCAG
>PVJA010051583.1:0-12778 GCA_004027025.1 Myocastor coypus
AAAAAAAAAAAAAAAAAAAAAAAAAGGAAGAGGAGCAGGAAGAAAAATACCCAATACATTTTTTTTTTCTTCATTTTTTTGGTACTTGGAACTGAACTCACGCCATTGTGCTTGCTAGGCAGGTATTTGTGCTGTTGAGCTATATCCCCAGGCCCCAATACATTTCTGAGATCAATAAAAGAGCTAAAAACTTACTTGCTCACAGGCTGAAAGAACGATTGTAAGATCCTGACTTCCATCACATCAACAACTAAAACTTAAAATACGTGAATTTTAGGAATAAGTCATCAACTAGAATGCTGAAGAAAACATTAAGCGAGGAAAAAAGTGAGCAGACATCCAAAAGTTGAGCACTAGAGCACCTCGGGACCAGAACAAACCAAACATTCTTGCTGAAGCCGAACCACATCTCCCTCACATCTAACAATAACATTCCCCCAAGTATCCCTTCTCTTCAGGAGACACTGGGATTGCCTAAAAACAACTGAGCCACACAGGACTGCAAGAATAAAGAGGAAGTCTACCCTGTATTGACAGTAAGACTGCTCAGATTCAGAGGGCTCTCTTCCAACAACGTTGTCAACTCAAAAGTTGTATATACTGAGCTCCACAAGGGTTAAAGGAAAGCAAACTACACAAAAACAGCTGGACGTGAGATATCCAGCAGGCTCAGCGGGCAGAGGCAAGAGGAGCAGGAGTAGGAGTTTCAGATCAGGACTGGGGAAAGGGGAGCACGAAAACGACAACAAAAATCAACAATCTGACAAGCCTGATCGGGTACACCCTTCACGCTCCCTAGCGCTGCATCCATCTGTGCTCTCCACAGACCTGATCTGCCTCCGAGTGAACTCCAGGTGATTGAGCTGAGGGCACTTCCTGCTGGACTGCGGCCACCGCTCCATTAGGCATCAGGATCAGCTGGGAAGCCAGAGGCACATTCCGGCCCAGGGTCCGGTTCACCTGCAACAGGTTTCCCAGCTGTGGCTGGCAAGGAGAGGGAGAAAAGAGCGAAGAGGACAAGAGGAGGACAAGACAAAGTGAACAGCAGATATTCAACAGCTGAGCCCCACCCCACTCCACACCAACCCCAGAGCCTCTCGGTCACCACACACAAGGGATCATCCAGAAGAAAACCCAACTCTGTAGAAAACTGGATGATAATGAAGTCAGACATCAAAGCTGAGACAAAGACTGAAGCACACAGTTATATGTAGCCAGCAGATAAGCAGAGACGTAATACTCAGAACTTGTGTACTTGAAGCACAATTCTAAACTCAGACTACCTCTAACTCTAATTTTAGCCACAAATCCATGCAATCTGCAAGCCACCTGGCAGTACCGAGTATCACCCGAGATAAATGCAGCATGGGAAGCAGATCTCAAAATAGCTGGGGGACCAGAATGAAAGAAAACCTTTTGGGGACAGGGGTGTGACACAGTGGTAAGATGCTTGCCTAGTACACAGGAGGCCCTAGGTTCAATCTCCAGCAATAAAAATAAATACCACTTTCGCTTGCGTCCTGGCCAGCAGGACACAACTATGAATCACATGAAGGGATGTTGGTGCCTGTGTCTGTGACTTACCCGCAGATACATCTGGGCCTGGGACTGGTTCAGGGGTGGTGAGGTGGTGTTCCCCAGTAATACAGACTGGGTCAAGGTAGTGGCGCTGGGGGAGCTCACACTCTGGGATCTGCTGATGAGCTGGGCAGCTGAGGTGGTGGCCAAGTTGATCTGTGTGATACAGAAAGGAACCAGGACTAAGGATGTTGTACAGTGACACAGTCAAAAACACCATTATTGGGGCTGGGAAGATAGCTCCGTGGCACAAGTGCCTACCTCACAAGTGCAAGGTCATGAGCTTGAACCCCAGTCCCACAAAAAAGGAAAAAAAAAAAAAAAAAAAAAAACACCATTATCTCACTGTTGTGGAGTAAGAGAACAAAGCCTCTCAGCCAAGCCACTCAGGCTATTCTAGAATACTATAAGTCAAAAAAGAAAAAAACTTAACACTGGAGAAAAGAAAACAATGGAATGGAATGGCTTTTCTCTGCGAAGAAGAGAGGCCGGGCACTGTGGGGCACACCTGTCACTGTAGCACTTGGGAAGCTGGAGCAAGAGAACCAAAGCCAAGCTCAAGGCCAGCCCGGGCTGTATAGTGAGTTACGGGCCAGGCTGAACTATACAGCGATATCCTATCTTCTAACAGAAAAAAGAATAAAGGAGTTGCTTTCCTTTGGTTTTGTTTTGTTTAAGAATTTTCTATTTTTGGGGCCCGGTGGGATGGCTCAGTGGTCTAAAGCACCTGCTTGGGAAAGCTTGGGCGGCTTCAGGGACCGAGGTTCGATCCCCGGCACCACATGCTGCGCCAGCCCTGCCCTGGGGCGGGCTGAGCTGGCCTTAAAAAAAAAAAAAAAATGAGGAGCTGGGGACATAGCTCCAAGGCACAAGTGCCTGCTAGGCAAGTGCAAGGTTGTGAGTTTGAACCCCAGTCCTGCAAAAAAAAAAAAAAAAATGAATGAATAAACAAACAAGGGTTCTGAAACAAGAATAAAAATAATTGGGGCTGGGGAGATAGATCCAAGGCATAAGCACCTGCTGGGCAAATGCAAGGTTGTGAGTTTGAACCCTGGTCCTGCAAAAAAAAAGAATAAAAATAATAAACAAAATTTAAAAAATTAAAAAAAAAAAGAATTTTCTTTTTTTTTTTTTTTTGTTTCAGAACTTTTATTTATTTATTTTTATGGCCGGCTCAGCCTGCCCTGAGGGCTGGGCTGGCACAGCATGTGGTGCCGGGGATCGAACTGCAGTCCCTGAAGCTGCCTAAGCTTTCCTAAGCAGGCGCTTTAGACCACTGAGCCATCCTGCCGGCCCCTCGCTTTCCCTTGTTTTTTTTTTTTTCCTCTTTCCCTTGTTATTGCCTCTTCTGCCCCAAGGTTTCTGCTTCCTTAGGTTTCCTGCACACCCTAAGATGATTGCCCTCCTCTTACTACTATTCCCTCCATAAACGCAGTAAGTATCCACTATAGCTCAACCAACATGCTCAGATCAAGTGTCCAAAACAAAGAGCCAAGAGGGTGCTGCGTCAGAGGCAGGGCCATACTCACTGAGGCCTGGGTAGTGGTCGCCTGCTGCTGCGCAGTGCTGGTGTTCGGAGAGCTGGCCTGCCGACTGGCAGCAATCGTGGCCTATATGAAGGAGGAAGGGAAACAAGAAAGAGAAGAAACAATAAAGGAAAAAGCTCTTGGTCTTCCAATTTAAAAAAAGACACACACAATCACAAAACATGGAGATCTGGGGTAAAAACAGAGAAAAAAGTAGTAAGAACAAGAAAAAGTAAAGCTACTATTCCCAAAACCCTATCCCATATACCCCAGGCAGACAAGCAATCTGGCCTCCTACTCCTCCGTTTTACATAGAAAAACCACCCTTCAGCAGGCCACATCATGAATCGCTTATAAATCTGTAGCACAACCATCTGATACAAATATAACATGCACTGCCACGCACATCAGTAAGGAAAGAAACGGGAGACATTAGCTTCATTCATTTACCTAACAGTGTATCTAAAATATCATCATTTCAATGCGTAAGTAGTATTTCAACATCACTGAGCTACTTTACATTCTTTTGCCAGCCTCAGTCTAACACTGTAAGTCTTAGAGCACGTCTCAGACTGGACTGGCCATGCCTCAAGCAGTTCCCATGCTGGACAGATAAGGCATGTGTGGGACACTTCCACGCCCCCTATAAAGATCCTCCCACAACTCTTACTGCACATGGTGACCTCCAGGGCACAGGAGGCAAAGGTGACTCTGTCCCCAGGCCTGGTTTCACCAGTCTCCCCTACACTCCCACCTGGAGCACCTCTCCCTCCCTCAGGCCACCAGCTGCTGACCTCTCACCTGCTGGACTGCAGCGAGGCTGTGCAGCTGCGCATTGCTGAGCTGCTGCTGGAGCATGAACTGGTGGAAATACTGAGCCGCATTGGGCTGCCGCTGCAGAGCCTGTAGAGCCTAGGGAAGAGGGCAGGAAGTGACATCAGAATCAGTGGCTCCTGCACTTGAGAGGCTGAGGTGGAGGATCAGTGCAAGTCTGAGACCAGCCTGAGCTACAAAAGTGAGACCCTGTCTCAAAAAAAAAAAAAAAAAAAAGGCTCCTGATGCTGTTCTGTGCAAGTTACCATCATGTGTGAAAGAAGCCACGGCAAGAGAAGACAGGGAGGACAACAGCAGCGCTAGAACTTACCCATTTCTATATCAGAACAGCTGCGTCAACATCATCCTCTACGGACTGGAGAATCACTCTACAATTCTACAATCTACCCCTGTATATTAAAACAGTGCAGCCAGGCATGGTGGCACAAGGCTGTAATCCCAGCTCATAGCAGGCTGAGGCAAGAGGATCACCAGCAGTTGGAAGCCAGCCTGGGCTACAGAGCAAGACCCTGTCTCAAAAAAAATCTAAATATAAGGGCTGGTCAGATAGCTCAGGGAATTAAAGCACCAACTTAGGCAGGCACAGTGACCAGGTTCCTGGTATGCCTTCTAGTGCCTCAGCCTGGTGCGCGCTAAAATAGTGATTGAGCTAGGGAGGCTGAACACAGGAGGGTCACTACGAGCCTGACCTATGTAGTGAGACCCTGTACACCTTGTACTAAAAAAATAAAAACCCTAAATAAAGTAAAACAGTACAATTCACATGAACTCTTATTTTCCAAAGTGGGACCTGCAAATATACCAAATTAGCAAGGAGACAAGGGGAAAACACACTGCATTTCAATCGATGTAAAGAGGGCTGGCGTAGCTGGGCGTGGTAGCACACGCCTGTAATCCTAGCACTCAGGAGGCTGAGGCAGTAGGATCGGTGCGAGTTCGAGACCAGCCTGGGCTACAAAAGTGAGCTCAAAGCCAGCCTGAACTGCACAGTGAGACCCTGTCTCAAAAAGCCAAAAAAAAATAATAATAATAAATAAATAAATAAAAATGTCTAGGGTTAGCCAGGCATGGTGGTGCATGCTTGTAATCCCAGTACTGGGGAGGCTGAGGAAGGAGGATCCGTGTGAGTTCGAGACCAGCCTGGGCTACAAAAGTGAGCTCAAGGCCAGCCTGAACTGCATAGCGAGACCCTGTCTCAAAAAGACCAAAAAAAAATAAAAAAAGAGGGCTGGCGAGGGGACCGGGGAGATAGCTCCATGGCGCAAGTGTCTGCCTGGCAAGTACAAGACCGTGAGCTTGAATCCCAAGCCCACCAAAAAAAAAAAAGAGGGCTGGCGAGGTAGCTCAGTGATCTGTAGCTCCTGCTTAGGCAAGATTCAGCAATTACAGGGATCAAGGTTGGATCCCTGGCACCACATGATACACCAGCCCTACCCCCAAGGTAGGCTAGGCCGGCCATAATATAAATAAATAAGCAAGCAAATAAATGTCAATTGATGTAAAGAAAAGAATAAAGTACAAGTCTATATTCTGGATATACAGTAAAGAACACAGAGCCCTAAGAAGTTAGAAATATCTGTAACAGAAAAATAAATGGTTCCTTCTGAAAGATTCTACCTAAATTATCAATTAGTTGGAATTTTTAAATAGTTAATAGTCCAGGGGCTGGCGAGATAGCTCAGTGGTCTAAAGTGCCTGCCTAGGCAACCACAGGGACTGAGGTTCAATCCCTAGCACCACATGCTGTGCCAGCCCCACCCCCAGGGTAGGCTGAGCTGGCCTTAGTGCAAATAGTTATAGTCTTTTTTTTTTTTTTTTTTTTTGAGACAGGGTCTTGCTATGCAGTTCAGGCCGGCCTTGAGCTCACTTTTGTAGCCCAGGCTGGTTGCTGGTCTCGAACTCGCACCAATCCTCCTGCCTCAGCCTCCCAAATGCTGGGATTACAGGCGTGCACCACCATGCCTGGCTAGTTATAGTCTAATGTAAAGGGATTCTTTATATTATAGCCACCAGAAAATGAGACTGTTGGCTCAGTTTTACTCTTAAATCAATTTTGCTGTATTCATATTGTTGGTTTTTTGTTTTTTGTTTTGTTTTCTTTGTTCTTTTTCTTATTTGAGACAGGGTCTTGCTATGCAGTTCAGGCTGACCTTGAGCTCACTTTTGTAACCCAGGCACACTGATTCTCCTGCCTCAGCCTAAGTGCTGGGACTACAGGTGTGAGCCACCAAACCCCACAGATTTTTGTTGTTGTTATTGTTTTTTTGTTTTTTAGAATTGTTTTTTTTTTTTTTTTTCCTTGTTTCAGAACTTTTATTTATTTTTATGGATGGCTCAGCATGCCCTGAGGGCAGGGCTGGCGCAGCAAGTGGTGCTGGGGATCGAACCACAGTCCCTGCAGCCACCTAAGCTTTCCTAACAAGGTGCTTTAGACCACTGAGCCATCCTGCCGGGCCCCTCTTTTGGGTTTTTTTTTTAAAACAAGCTCTAAGTAGCCCAGGCTCACCTTGAACTCACTGAGCAGCCTACACTAGACCAAAACTCAGTTTTCCTACCCCAGCCTCTCAAGTGCTGCTGGAATTACAGGTTTGCAGCACCACACCCAGGTTAAAGGGTATAATCAAAAGACAAAATTTTAGTCTCTATTTGCTTGCCCAAAATTTTAAACTTTTAAGATTCTGAAAGATGGAAGAGACCCGAAATCATCACTAACTCACGCTATCCTCGAGTGCTATAGAAGACACTGAGGACAGTCCTGTTCCCACACTATGCCCACCCCAGCCCAACACTCCGCCTTAGAACTGGGCCTCACCTGAACTGCCTGCCGCTCATACAGGGACATCTGCGCTATCTGGGGCCGAGAGCTGCCCCCAGAGCTGGAACTCCCATTGGTGGAACCCGTGTTCTGCTCACTCTCAGTCTCCATGACAGCGGTCCAGGCTGCCCACAGCTGGTGCTGGTACTGGTGCTCCGACTCAAGACCTAGGCAGAAGTCGCTCCGGATTAGAATTACGCCTCAATCCTGAGCTGTTATTTCATGTGATTATTCAGGAGCACAGTCAGTGCTTAAGTTTCCCAAGACACTTCCCCTCAGATGACCTTACAGCTTTGGAAGTACAACAGCCTTACAACTGCTTCCTTCCCACATGTCATCCTTGAAGCTATTCAGTGTCTGGAAAGAAAGAAAGAATCCTTCCACGTTGGATGAATGGCCAAAACACTAACATGGCATTCTACAATGCTGAATTCACCACAAATCTAGAACTTTTAACAGTTTAAAACCTCATTTCAATTTTGTTGTAAACTTACATAGCTATCTCTACAGCCTTATCATCTGGTGACAAAGGTCACCATTTACTGGGAAGCCTCCAGTTGCCTCCTTTGGCTGGGCTAGAAGCTTCAGCTTACAGTATTTCTCTCTTCCAATGTTATAAACAGTATCAGTCCCATTTTGTAATTGCTTGATGAGTGTTTTTTGTAAGTATCAAGTCTATGCTAGTACATTTGTGAGTATCAAGTCTATGCTATTACATGTTTCTTCCTTAAACAATCAAAAAAATCACCTGATTAAAGCAGTGTCCCTTGGAATGAGGACTCTATCCTGTTCCCAGGAATTCCATATAGGTATGGAAAACAGGCCCCAAGGGGACAAGATCCAACCTCCAGCCCTGTAGCCCAGAGCTGCCTGGCTCCGCCTGGGCTGCTGAGGACAGACCCACCTCAGGCACAGCATTTTCCCACTTCTACTCCAGCTTCCCTATTTGCAAAGAAGGTTTCACATCAAATGGCACAGACCACTTTCCCAAAAGATTCACGGGTATGAAGTGTACTAAACATCATTTTAACAAGCAAAATATATTAAATATGTTAACAATAGAAAGCTTCAAAAAGACTCAACTTTTCCATTTAGTAAAGTGTGAGAACTTACCCCGGGGACTATACTAAAATTTACAAAAAGACACATGAAAATATTGCTAAGAACGAAGCAGAGAGGAGACGACAGGCAAGAAGAAAGGTTCTTCCAAAGTAGTGTTAAATGATAAGAAGGCTTTGGGCTCATTCTTTTGTTTTGTTAAATGTACACACTGTAAATATATTCTCTACCTTTGAGGCACTGGGCCATTAGAAACATCAGGTCACCAAAAGTATTTCATTTAGGAATATAAACATGAAGCCAGAATTTCTGCTAAGTCTGTCAACCCTCTTATTAAACAAGGGGGAATAAGCTTATCTTGGGAATTACATCTAAAACAATAAACGAAATAAATATCAAACCAGTTGACCTTGGCAATAAAGTTAAGAACTTATCTCCTGCTCCATTCCTAGTAGCGTTTAATCACATTATCTCCCAAAAGTCTATCCACCTCTTCCATTTCATTTTGGAATTGCAAACATTGTAAACCTGGATATAACCCAAAAGTACATAGGACAAGTCATATCAACTTCAACTCCAATCTACCTTCTCCCCACCTCTTTTGCCAAAATATCAAGACACTAAACAGATACAGACCCATGAATCCTCAATATCAGCATGTGAAGAAAAAAAGTGGGTATTAGAGTCAGCACCGCATAGTTGCATAGATCAGTGGATTTAAGTTCACCAGATTCAGACATGAGACTCCACGACCAGCTATGGAGGGAACAACAATTCCTACATGCACGTGTAAAAATGCTCATAAACTCTATGACCCTCTCATTTCCTCAAAATGTCTTTGTTTTTCAAATTGGGAAAACAACATAGAGAAAACACAGAAAGAGCATCTTTCTGGGAGGGAAAAGTGTCATCAAAATCGGGATTCCTAGAACCCAAGTGCATCCATCTATTCATGAATGATCAATGTTGTGGTTGCAAGACGAAATATATAAAGTGAAGGCGACAGTTGGGAAGCAAAATAAACTGCGAATTTCTGAATTAAACTGCTAGAGAAGAGAAGCTTATTTACAGAGGTCCCTGAGGAGCTAAGCCCAGTCGTCCCGAGGTGATGGGCAGCACTTGGGTGATACAGGCTGGGTCGCCAGACGCGCAGCCCTGTGAAGGGAGCTAGAAAGGGTGCTGAGGTGCAGAGGCGGAGGAAGGCACATCCCGAAGCCTGGTACTCGGTCTTGGAGAAAGAAAGGAGCGTGCGAGCAGGGGTGGGAGGGCGGTTCAGGAAAGACTGTGCCAAAGCAATGGAAGTGACCGGAGAGCAGGACAGTGCCCGTGCGGGGTTTCGCACTACCCAGGACCTGGTTAAGGGTCTCGAACACACGGGGAAGGGGCGGCCACGGCGGGGCGCGGCGCGGGCGAGCAGGGACGCAGGCGGGGGCGCGGACACAAGTCGCGGCCGGGGCACCGAGGAGCCGGCGAGCGCGAAAGCGAGCGGGGAGTGGACAGCATGCGGGCGGAGGAGCGCGTCCGGGGGAATGAATGAGGGACGGCCGGGCGGCTCGGGAACGGCACGGGGACGCCGCGAGCAGCCAGACGGACGCGGGGCGCCGAGGTGGGCCGGGCCGGGCAGGGCAGGGCAGGGCGCGGGACGGGACGGGACGCACCTGGGGCGCGACGCCGGCGACACTCCCGCCCGCGGGCCGGTTACCTTCGCGCGCGACTCGGCGCCCACGTCCTCGCGGGGGGCGTCCGTCTCACGTGCCGGGCCGGGCGCCGGCGGGGCGGGGGGCTGCGCGGCCTCCGCGGCAGGCGCCCCGAAAGTGCCTCCTCCCCTTGCTGAGGGGCGGGGGCGCCGAGGGCGGGGCGTGGGGTGCCCGGCGCGGCTGCCGCTCCCCGCCCCTCCCGCCCTGCGCCCCGGCTCGGCCAGGCCACGGGGGCTAGCTCGGGGCTGTCACTTCCTGCCCGGCCGCGGCGGGGGCGCGGGCCGGGGGCTGCGGGCCGCGGCGGAGGGGCCGGCGGGGAGGTGCTTCCGGGGCAGCCGACCCCTCCCCCGGCCCTCCCCCCGCGCACCGCCCCCTCCCTCGCGGCCGCGCTTCCTGCCGGAGCCCGTTGCCATGGCGACGCCGCTCGCGGGCCTCCGCGCTCCGGGCCCCAGGGTTTTCCTCTCCCTCTCCCTCTCCCTGTCCCTCTCCCTCTCCCTCTCCCTCTCCCTCTCCCTCTCCCTCTCCCTGTCCCTCTCGCTCTTTCTCTTTTTCTTTCCCCTCCCCTCCTTTCTCTCAGAATTCCGCCGGCGGGGCGGACGAGACGGAGGCAGTGCTGGCCTCTAGTGGGGAGTTCAGCTCTGGGCGCCGACAGGGAGAGGAGCGGGGGAAGTGACGTGCGAGGGACGGGGGTTTCTGGAGCCTGTGAGGATGAGCGATGGGAAGAAAGGATGAAAGGGACCGGTCGGCACGGCCCGAGGGACGGGGTCGGAAAGAGGAGAGGACTGGCCGAGACAGAGAGGAGAACCTGGGACTCTGGGAGGGAGTAGGAGTGAGGAAGCCAGGTCTTCGCCTCCCCTGCGGGAAGCGGCGCTGCGCCGCGACCCGGACCCTCGGGTCCGTGCTCCCAGGAGCGGCGCTCCAGGGGGACCTGGTAACGCTGCGTCTGCGATGCCAGGGAGGGGTTCTGTGTTTTCATAGACTTAAACATGGATCCAAGAAAATTAGGACTACAGGAACAATGGATAGGGCAGGGTACAGAGAGAACAATGGGGCGGCGTTTGGGAACCCGAACGTTTAATGTGGAGCCTTTGTCATTTTATTCATGATGCCACCTTACCAGTTTTTCATCTCTCAACATGCAGCGCTATTCATAGTGCTGGCCTACTGTGTGCTGGCCACTTTGGAAGAGCTTGGATTGGATCGGTGCAAAAAATTACAAATATTACTAATCGATCTTTATAGACAGGATGGGAATACTTTGCTGATTAACAACGGGGATGGGTCCAACCACCGCTGGACTCTTGCTAGTTTTCTCTACCCACCCACTGTTCGATTTTCACCTTTCACAGCTCATGCATGATTTGTTTTAAGAGAAAAAGTTGAAGCAAGCATTCTCTTTGTTTATAAGTTACAGCCACTTACACTTGTAATAAGAGAGAAGTGTTTGGACTCCCGGCTCCTAATTTGTGGTAGCCAAATTTACCGCAGGTAAAAATCTCTGCCAGGCTTCTAGGAACCCGTCAGACAAGTATGTGGGGGAAGAAATGAGAGGGCAGCCAAAGGACTGGAAAAGCAAAAACACAGCGGACTGAAGGTGAAAAGGTGGGTTGCCAGGCCTTGGGCGCCAAACGTTGGGTGAGGATGAATTGAAAGGTTTTGGCAAGAAGACCTAGAGGTGAAAAACTAGGTGATTGCTAAATTCAGAGGCAGATTTTTGGCATGACAAAGAGTTTAAAGCCTTTTTGAAAAAGGTTACAAGTGGATATACTCAGCCTAAATTGAATTTAGCATTAACGAAAGGTATAGACAAATTTCAAGTTACAGTTTTCAAGCGGAGAAACCCTACCTGTGTGTCCTCATGGCTTCGGCAGGGAATTGTCTGCCAAGTGTCTGAAGGAGAACTGGGGTATATTGCAAGGATGAGGGATCCGTGTGCCAGAGAATATGCAGTTATTTTTTCTAGTAACTCAAGGAATTCCTATACCTACAAGACAGTCATGTCGTACTACAGCCTCCTATAAGGGGAGCAGGGTTGCCTGCGCTGCATACTTACATTCCAGCGCTGAATTTTTTTGTACTTCTTGAGTCGACGGCTCTGAAACTACTAAATGTTATCAAGGGAAAAAGATAGTGATGTGCAACTCTGTTCAGTACCTGTAATAACTATCACAGGATAAGTATTGATTACAGGCCTCAAATGCAAGTCTCATGTTAAGATGTGTACCTTAGATTTCCCAGTAGTTAAGTTCATTTCTCTCCTAGACTGACCCGTCTTCCAAAGTCACACTGCTAACCATTTCTATCAAAAAAAAAAAATTGGCCCAAAAGACGTATCAACAGCAAACTGAATTTAGAGGAGTGAAGAAAATCATTTTTAATCGCTTCTCGGCCTTTTGGCTAAGATCAAGTGTAGAAAATCATTTTTATAGGCTACCTTGGCTGGTGAGCAGGCAGTGAAGAGCTTAGTTCAGTCTAAACAAAGGAAAATAATTTGCATTCCCTAGAGAGCCTTCCCCTGACTTTCTTCCCTTAACTTTCTTATTTTCATTTAGTCATTCTAGTGGAATTAGGCTTTTATTTCAAGGCAACTCTTCTGAATAGAGGCGGATAATTTCTTTCCTCTGCATGACACTGAAGGTCATTAGCCTAAACAGGTGAAAAGGAAATGCGAGCAACCTGTTTTGTAGGCACTGAGCCCTCCTGAAAACATCTAAATAAGGAAAGCTCCAGTTGTGAAAGGAACTCAGCTATTTGGCAGCTAAAACAAAAACAAGTAGAATGAAACGTGAGCCTCCACTGTTTCCTCAACTGAAAGAGGAATGACATTCTTTTAAACTCAGCATTGTGTACTAAATTGGAGAGGATTGATTCATATAGTACTCGTGTTATTACTAGAATGTGTCTATAGCTAATGAAGTAAGAGTATGCGGCTCTTTCGTGCAAGTATTGGTAGGACATACAAAAAAAAAAGCACCTGGCCGGGCGTGGTGGCGCACGCCTGTAATCCCAGCACTCGGGAGGCTGGGGCAGGAGTATTGCTGTGAGTTCGAGACCAGCCTGGGCTACAAAAGTGAGCTCAAGGCCAGCCTGAACTGCATAGTGAGACCCTGTCTCAAAAAGACAAAAAAATAAATAAATAAACTGAAAAAAACTAGGGGCCCGGCGGGATGGCTCAGTGGTCTAAAGTGCCTGCTTGGGGAAGCTTGGGCAGCTTCAGGGACCGCGGTTCGATCCCCGGCACCACATGCTGCGCCAGCCCTGCCCTCAAG
>PVJA010051584.1:0-12783 GCA_004027025.1 Myocastor coypus
AAAACAAAACAAAACAAAACAAAACAAAACAAAACAAAACAAAACAAAAGAGTGAAGCTGAAATTCAATTATCGGGGCCAGCGAGATAGCTCAGTGGTCCAAAGCGCCTGCTTAGGCAAGCTTAGGCACCCACAGGGACTGTGATTTGATACCCAGCACCACATGTTGTGCCAGCCCCACCCTCATGGCAGGCTGAGGCTGCCATAACATAAATAAATAAAGTTTAAAAAAAATGAAATAAAAAACAAATCTGTGATTTCTTTTGCTGTGCTTTTTAATCAGATGTGATTCAATTCATTGATTCTTCATAGTATTTTCTATGCAGTCTGGGTTTTTTCATGAACTCTACACCCATGTCTTCAAGATTTCTACCTATATTATCTCTTAGTAACTTCAGTGTTTCTATTTTTTTTTTGAATTTTAAATCATTTAATTTTCACTGATTACTAATGATACTACATAGAAGGCTATATTAAAATATATAATCTTCAGTAAACTCATTTAGAAAGTGATTACAAGTAAAATATAGTAATTAGAATTTTCATTCAAAAATACAAGTTTTGGGCGTGGCAGGATGGCTCAGTGGTCTAAAGTGCCTGCTTAGGAAAGCTTGGGCAGCTGCAAGGAACGCGGTTCGATCCCCGGCACCACATGATGCACCAGCTCTGCCCTCAGGGCAGGCTGAACCAGCCATAAAAATCAATAAACAAACAAACAAAAGTTCTGAAACAAGAAAATAAAATAAAAGAAACAAAAATACAAGTTTTATGAATATTTTGAGCAATTTAAAATGACAATTATAAAAGTCAGTGTTAAAAAAATGCTTTTGGATTTTATTTATCTTAAAATATTGTGAAAATACTCTTTATTCTGAAAACAATGTCAGGAAAGAACACCTAAATTGCTTTCAAACTAGTAGTTTCAAATTGTTTTGGTAATAAAAAATCATATTTACAATTTAACACTGTACTTACATGTCATAAAGTACAACAAATTGCATATCATTAATTACATACTTTTAGAGATCTTTCATTTATTCTTTTGATAAATTGAACTATACACAAGCCTTATAAAAGTCTAGAGTAATTTGAAATTTTTGTTGAGCCCTAAAAATACACTGTAATGACTTTACTAATAGTCACTGTGACCACGTTTAGTGTCTTGTGGTTTTACGAACGTATACCATTTAATATATTTGAAGGTGTAATGAAGTGGCTCCATTTTTCCATTTGTTTATATGGTCTGAAATCACAGTTCTGCATAGGGGACATGTTTTCTCTCTGTTAAACCACATAGTAATGCACTCTTTACAAAATATATGCTGGCAGATGAGAAGAACTGGCTTCTGAAATTCAGCTTGACATATTGAACAAATGTCATCCACATCCGAACACTGTCTTTTGCTGGCAGCTACTCTGTAACTTGGTCGTGTAAAAAATATTCGTAAAACCTGTCTGAAAGTTCTCAAATGTCCATAAAAGTCCAAAATGAGGTAGAGCAAAGCCAGCAATATCCCAAGACTCCACCTAGCTATATTACCCAACTCCCCATAGCTTATAAGGTAGCGAAACCAAACTGGTATGAGAACAAATGTTTGGTAATGCTGACATAATTCTTCTAAAAGCATATACCAGTAACCCTTTGACTTAAAAGGCATGATGAAAGAAGGCACCAATAAAATAAAGCATTTTAAGCCCATAAAGAAGAATTTCAGAATGAAGTCTGTAATTCCAACAATCCAAAGAACTTCCCAGAAGCTCAAATGATCCAATGTAGGATTCAAGAAAATTAAACTGTAATAAAATCACTGAGACTGAAAGGTATAGTATAAAACAACAGAAGATCCTTCTAAGAATACCAGCAACCAAGCACAATGAATCTTTGAGGACCTTTCTCTTAGAAAAGCCTGATTTACAATGCTTTTGTTTGCATAAAATGAAAGTTGTTAGCAGCCCAATTCCAAGATAAATCCCTGTTATATGCTGCATAAGAAGTTTGACACACCCAGAATCAAAATATATGGAAGGCATTTTTGCAACCACTTGAGAAGATAGCGGAATTCTGAGAAGGAGCTTCCATGTTCTCCAGATTCCCCAGAAGTGTCATCTGGCTGCCTTGCTTCACTGTGGCAGTGACTCTGTAATGGCTCTGTACGCATCCATGAGTATAGCTGTGGACACCTGACCTTATATTTCTGGAGCTTGGGTTTTCAACACACTCTTTAGGCCTGACATTTATCTGGATATGAACATCTCCTGAATGAAGACAAGACCCTTCTCCAGCCAGTCTTGTTGGATGAACACACTGGGAGGCTGGTGTATCCTCACCTGTTGCAGTTCCTGAAGAACTGTGCAGTTGGCTACAGTTGGTCTGCATGGCCCTTTAGTATTTTTTCTTTGATCCAGATTTCTTTGCTTCAGTGGTTGGTCTCCTCTCATGACTGGGAGCGGACATGGGCCTCGGCACCTACAGAGAGAACAGCTGCACCAAGTAATTCGGGCACAGCCACGACCATCTTCCAACCGCCACAGCGCCAGCCCGGCCAGTGGCCTCTGTTTTAATATTCAGATCATTCATCCATTTTGACTTTAGTGCATGGATCTACTTTTAGTCTTCAACATATGGAAAGCCAGTTTTTCCAGTATAATTTATTAAAGAAACTATTATTTTTTCAGCGAGTTTGTTTGGCCCCTTTGTCAAAGATAAGGTGACTCAGTGTGTTTGCAGATGTGCTTGCATCTTTTATTCTATTACTCAGATCCTCAGGTCTCTTTGTTTGTTTTGTTTTGTGCTTTGGCAGTATTATATTGATTTTATCGTACTAGCTTTCCAGTACTTGCATTTGTTGCCTGCAAGTGCGTTCCTATTCTAGGTCTTTTTTTCTGGTTTTAAATGAATTTTAGCACTGTTTTCTCTAATTCTATGAAGTATGGTAATGGTATTTTAATTGGGATTGCATTGAATCTGTTTAACAGTTTGGGGAGTATGATGATTTTTTTTTTTACTCTATTCATTTTTCCTATCCATGAGCAAGAGATAGCTTTCTATTTTTTCTGATATTCTCTGTGATCTCTTTTCAGAGTAATATAATTTTTTTTAATGCATTGAGGACAGGGGATACAGGGTTTATTGGGTCTCACTATGTAGATCTGATTCATAGTGGTTCTCCTGTTTTCAGCCTCCCAAAGCGCTGGAATTATAGGTGAGCACCACCCTGCCACCTGGCCCAGCATGGCACACCAGGGGTCAAACCCCTGGTGCTGCGCTCTGCCAAAGTGGGTGCTCTAGTCCACTAAGCTATCAGGCCAACCCTTAGAGTAGTGTAACTTATAATGTGTAGATCTTCTATTTCCTTTGTTAGATTGATTCCCACATATTTCATTTTTTTGGATACTATTGTAAAGGGTGTGGTTTCCCTAATTTCTCTCTTTGAGTATTTTGGTTCTCTATATGAAGGCTTCGGATTTTTGAGTTTTGACTTTGTATCTGCTATTACTAAAATTGGGTTTTTTAAAAATGTTTTTTTATTTTAGGGAAGTGTTTGTAGGGTGTTCAGGGCCTCACTATAGATCTGACTCCTAGTGATCCACCTGTTTATGGCCTCCAGGAGCCAGGATTATAGGCATGTGTCACCTCGCTTGGTGTCAATTACCGTCTTGGTGTGCCCCAGGAATCGAACCCCTGACCCCTGAGCCTGCACAAAATTTGATTATTAAATCTGAAAGTCTTTTGGTCAAGTCTTTGAAGTCTTCTATGTAGAGTATCACATCATCTAAAAATAATATAACTTCTTCCTTTCAATCCTTATAGCTTTTATTTCTTTCTCTTGTCTAGTGGCTTGGGCTAATGTTTTCAGTACTATATTGAATAGGAGTGGTGATAGTGGACATCCTTACCTTGTTCCTGACATTAGAAAGAAAGCTTTCAGTTTTTGATCATTCAGTATAATGTTAGCTGTTGGTTTGTCATAGGTGCCTTTTATCAAACTGTGGTAAGTCTATTTTGACTTTCTGTAGAAATTTTTTTTGTTATTATCATGAATGGGTATTGGATTTTGTCACCTTTTTTTTACATCTATTGAGATGATCATGTGATTTTTGTCTCTGGCTCTGTTAATACAGTGTATTACATTCATTGATCTGCCTATATTAAACCATCCATGTAAGCCTCGATTAATCCTATTTGGTCATGGTGTATAATCTTTTTCATGATTTGCTGTATTGCTTACCAGTATCTTACTAAGGATCTTTTCATCTATTTTTCTCAACTGAAAGAATATTATCTAGGCTCAAGCTGCCATATTTACCCACCTACCAGTGCCTGCATCCTACAGCTCTACCATCTGTAATTTTCCTAGTCTGACAAGGAAGTTAATCCTTCCACTTCTGTGCCAGCTCACACCTTTCTTATCAATTGAAGATCATTGTTCTAGCCTTCTCTCTTATTTCTTGCTTCATTAATTTTTTGTTTCTTGGAAAATTATCATCTTCAGCGTTGATATGAAGATACTATTCTGAACATATCAATATTTTATGAGCATATTTTCCTACCATAAAGTAATGAATAATAAAGTTTTCTGTTGATTCTACCAACCATACTAAGTGTCACCTTATTTGGGGAGTTGTTTTTCTGTAGGCATACTAGAAAACAGCCTATGCTATCTCAGTCTTCGTCTCTCCAGAGTGGAGTATCTATCTGACTTCTGGCCCAATAACCCTTCAATCTCATTTATTCCCATGCAGTTGATGGCAACTAATTAATTGCTCAGGGCCAAATTCTTAGTTACCCTTGAATTTTCTCTTTCTCATTCTACATCCAGTCAATTGCAGCATTCCATTTACCCTTATAAATACATTTGGTCGGATCCATGCTCATCATCTCCCCCTCTGGCTCCCTATAGTGCGTCAGTTCTTGTCTCTCACCTCCTGACTTGTTTTGCTGCTTGTCCTTTTTCTCATTACCATGTGTTTCCACAGAGCAGTTGGCGAGATTGCTATAAAGCATTAGTCAGATCACGTTATTCTTCTATTTAAAACACTTAGTTTTGAAGCAGAGTTCTAATAACAGCCCATGAAATCCTGTATGAACCGAACCCTCCCTAACTTCTGATCTCATCTCTTACTTCTCGTTCCTCCTACTCACACAAGCTGGCACGCTCTGCACTGGAACCTTTGCAGAGCCTCTGTCCGGAGTGTTACTCCCTTAGCTTCTCACATGGCTAGCTCCTTCACTTGCTGTAAGCCTTTCTGGGCAGTTCCTTTTCAGTAAGGTATATGTAAGGAACTATTGAAAATTGTATGATAGCCAGACCTTGAACTTCCTACCTTGTTCGGCTCTTGGATAATTCTTGTCATTTCCTATTATGTTATACCATTTCATCATCATCATCATCATCATCATCATCATCATCATCATCATCATCATCAATTTTACTTTTTATTTGTCTGTATTTCAATGTAAGGTCTGTGAGGCTTGAGTGCTCACCAAATATTTGATTAGTATATTAGTCTACATTTACTATTACATATTAAATTTATTCATGAAATTTCTCTGGTAGGTGAAATATAATTGCCTTTGAAATTTTGGCACTAAAATTATTGGTTAAACCGAATGTTTATTAATATACTACATATCTGTCAATTCTACTGCTGTGTCTTTTGTAGATTTTTGCTAAAGCATTTGTTATATTCTAAGAATTTATTAGAGAAACATTTTTATTTGGGCCTACATTATTTAGTACTATTTTTTGCTAACTAAAAATTCCTAAGATCATGCATTTATTTTAAAAAGAGAAGCTCAGAACAGAGGTGTTAGCTTCATGTCTTGGAATTTGGTGTTGAGGACTCCCTGGAATTCTCCAACTGCTGTAGATCTAGCTGACAGCTAAGAATAGTGCAGAATGTAAACTTCTATAGAGCCAGCTGTGAAAGCAATTTTTAGAAGCAGAGTGAGACTATATAGAATCATCAGAAAGTTTGGAAAATACACTCAAATTGTTAAGTGGTGTTTTTTTTTTTTTTATTATGTTTTACTGTTCTAAATTTAAATGCGAAAGCTCATAGAACTTTCTAAACCCTTCTAGGAGTGATTCCATTCATTCTCTCTGTTCATTTATGCCTTGACTGACATTATTATGTGAGAACACAGAACAAAAAGTTTTATGCTACATTTTAGATGACTACTTTTGAGGATCCCAGAAAAGCATTTGGCAATTTTATTCAGTAGCTGATTATAATGCATACTTTGTTGCATCCATTTTAGGCCAGAGACATTTATTTTTGTTTGCAAACTTAGTTCCAGGCCATATGGAATTTAGTCTAGTTTATTTTGGGAGGTGAAGTCATGTTGGCTTTTCCTTTTCCTCTTCCGCTGGGCTTTCTGCATCCTTGTTTTCTCCTGCAGCATTTGGTCCTTGCCCCTGGTTTGTTCAGAGGGAATCCCAGAGACTTCTGAACAACTTAATAAGTGCACCACACCTGGCTTCTTCCGCTTCAGTGCAAACAGTGCAAACCTGTTCCTAGTTGGCCGTCTGTCAGGATAGGAGAGAAGCTTACCTTTCTTATTACATAAGGAATCAGCCTGGATGATATTTCTTCCTTCATTAAGATTAAAAAAAAATTTTTTTTAAATATTTTTATTTTAGAGAACGGTCTACAGGATGTTCAGGGCCTCACTACTAGATCAGACTTGTAATGATCTGCCTGTTTACAGCCTCCCAAGAGCTGGGATCACAGGTGGGTGCCACCATGCTCCGTCTCATTTGCTGTCTGAGCGCACCCCAGAGGACGGGGTGGAACCCTCCACCCCTGTTCCTGCTAGCAGGAAGATTTGGAGATTCTATGATTTTTATCTTTTCTGGGCAAAATGAACTCTAATGATTATAAATAGTTCAGAAAAAACTGACTCATTCAATCATTTTTGCTGTGTTTGCACAATTAGTTCTTTTGTTTTTGATCTCTCTCTTTCCCTCCGTCCCCTCTCTTTAAGCTACAATAGTATTTTCAGTATATAATGCTTTTCATATAAAGTGATCTGTTTGTCTGAGTTTGAGTTTCTGGGTGTGGATGTCAAGTCCCCAATTGGGACTGCTAAGAAGTTGGGTGGTGAGGTACCTGAGCATTTCCTAGTCCCCAGGAAAGGCCAGCTTCACAGCAAGCTCTGCGCTTTTGAATTCAGCAGAGGCCATCAAATCCTCTGTGGGGTCACTTCTAAAGGTGTGTAATGTAATTGTGACACAGTCAGTTCTCACGGGCAGCTAGCACAATGCAAGAACATGCTCTGGACTAGAATAAAGGCAATGAGAATTATTGTCCATTCTGAAACCTGCAGGTCACTACTGAGATTAGTTGTTGGCAAACACCCTCTATGAACCTTGACTATAAAGAACTCTAGGGAGCGCAACAGATTATAGTCATTACCCTGGTAGAAAGCCAAGCTAATTGGGCCTGGATCTGACCCTCTGGTTCCAGAGAGTCTGGCTTCTCCAATCCTGTCATTTAGTTGGTGTACCATCATGCCAGCGTTATTGTGGGGGGTGTGACCAGCTGCACATCAGGTGCTGGCCCTCCAGCATTTCCTTTGTAGCTCACAGTTCCTGCAATTTGAAACGCCTGGGCCATCCATTCTGAGTCAGTCATTCCCACTTCAGAGCTGGTCAGTTGCTGTAGCCAGTGTGGGAGGACAGACAAATTCAGACACATGAGTCCTATGGTGAGATCTGTGGAGCCATAAAGGAGATGAGTGTGACAGGTGCTGGTCTGCAGTGCAAGGAGGCCGGGCGCCCCCAGCCAGGGATCAGGGCACAGGAGATGAGCTACCTTCAGGCAGAACTCATTATATTTTGTGCAGTTTTCCAGAATGTTCTTCATTTTGGTATGACTGGAAGACACCCACAGTCACATTTGATTATAGCATAGCTTTCTTGGTTCCTGAGGTAGCTTTGTTACTAAAACCTAGTGGAATATCATAAAAGAAAGTCACAGTGTGTCACTAAAGAGGCCCATGATGGAAAATACATTCTTAAAAGAGAAATGGTGTGGTTCACTATTTCACAGCAGTAAAATATTACTGTCTTTGCAATCCAAAGTGGATTTGGGAGAAAGGAGAGTATTTGAAATGCTGTTTTTTTGTTTTGTTTTTAAATTGTGAGTTTCATTATATGAATAAAAGTAAGGACTCAGAGTTGATTAGAAATGAAATGATTTTAGCTGCATTTGTTTAAGTAATAGCTGTAAAGGGCCTGACATTTCTTGAGGAGGGGTCAATAGCTCTTAGAACTCCTCAGTAATTATGCAGTCCTGATCCATCATAAGTAGCCTTTGAGGAAGTTATTCCTTGTCCAAGAAACTTTTAAAAAAAGGAGAGAAAAGAAAAAGAAAGAAAGAAAGTGCACCTATTTAAAGAGAGTGTGCTGGGGAGGATACTGGTCCACAAGCTCATCCATCAGGACATCCCGTCCCATCCTACTTCCCTGTGTGATTCTCAATGTCAGAACAGGAAGTAGTACTGTCTTCTACAGTCACATGGAGTCACAGCCCCAACATGCACATAGGGAAAATCAAAAGGCAAGGTGAGAAAAGGGCTTTGCATATTAAATTAACAGTACAGAAAACACACATAGTATTTTAGTCACCTTTTATCTTTTATAAAGTGAATGCATTGCTAATGATATAGTAGTGGGATTTTTTTTTTTTTAAACTACCAGTTCTCCTTTGTCTTCACATAAGCTGCCTTGCTCTGACTTGCTCAATTATAAGAGGCCTATTTATAGCGTCCACAGCTCCGAGGGGACTGGAAACCTTGACTCATCCATTCTCACTTTTAGTAGCTGCCCTAGCATGAATATTTGGTTTTTTGATGGCCCCAGTCTTTGCTGTGAGAAAGGAAAGGTGATCAAATTTTAGTCCTAAAGCATCCCTTAAGAGCTAGGAACCATCTTTGCAGCAATTATATGCTTGGCTTGTGTCTCTGGGAAGTTTTCTGTCACTTGGTAGGTATTCCCACTTGAAAGATGACAGTAAGTCTCATTTAAGGAGATCTATGTGTGAGACCATGAAAACACTTCACATACGTCACACACTCACTTGTCAGGGCTCCGGGATGGACTAGGTCCTGCTGACAAGCATGAGCCTGAAAGGCCAGGGATTTGGGTTCAACTCCTGGGCTGAGAGTTAAAGTGGAGAGAGAGCTGATTTCAGCAGTGTGGACCAGAAGCCTCATGTTCTTGGGGCAGTGGCTAAGCATGTGGAAATTAAAGAAAAATAAGCTTGAGATGCATATTTGGAGCCATGACTGATCTTCCAGGAAAGCCATCTCTGTCACTAGAGCAGTGGATAATTGTCCCCTAACTGTGCAAAACCCCTGTGACAGTGAGTCAAAATATGATGCTAATGGACTGAGAGATCTTTCTATACTCTTCCTTCTCCTAGCATCTGAAAGAACAGCTGAGCCCCAGATAGAACAATGAAAGGATGTGAACTTCTTGAACAAATCAAAGTTAAGATAGGATACCATTTTCAGGAAATTCCTGCTGTAGTTTCCAGCAAGTAATTGGAAAGATCAAAGAAGTAGTTATATTCTTTCTAGAAGCTGAAAGAGAATCTTCTAAAAATATGCATTTCTATCCATCACTGATTCAGAGATATCCAATGGGTTTCCATTACATTTAGTATTAATCTCAGATTCCTTATGTCAGCTCACCTTACTTGTCATTGGTCCTCTGTGGTCAGCTGGGGGCAGGGCTGGTGCAGCATGTGGTGCCAGGGTCCCTGTGGTCCCTGTGCTTGCCTATCCTTGGCTAAGCAGACACTGTAGACCACTGAGCTACCTTGCTGGCTAATATGGTGTTTTTTTTTTTTTTTCTTTTTTTGAAGGAAGGAAAGGTTTATGTAGCTCACATTTTGTGGAGGTTTCAGTCCATATTTGGCTGGCCCAAGGCTGAATGGAACAGAACAGAGAGCATCCAGTTCATGGCAGCAGAACAGCAACAATGGCCAGCCAGGGCAGCAGACAGCAGCAGCCCATGGTGTGTTTCTTTTCTTTTTGTTTTTTTTTTAGAATTTTTTAAAATTTTTATTTTATTTTTTTCTTGTTTCAGAACTTTCGTTTGTTTGTTTATTTACTTGTATGGCCAGCTCAGTCTGCACTGAGGGCAGGGCTGGTGCAGCATGTGGTGCCCGGAATCGAACCATGGTCCCTGCAGCTGCCTGCAGGTGCTTTAGACCACTGAGCCATCCTGCCGGGCCCTATGGTGTGTTTCTTAACTTGAGCCTTAGGATTTATTCTGTAGCTGTTTTTTTGGTACTGAGGATCAAACTCAGGATCTTGCACTTGCCAGGAAGGAGCTGTGCCACAGAGCTACATCCCCAGTTCTATTCTGTAGTTTTTAAGAGAGCTAATTTCTTCCCAGTCACTATCCGGCTTGTGTCCTCCGTTTGCCCTTCCTTTCCTCCATCGAGCCTTTCTTTGGCTTGCATGTATCTTCTCCCTCCCCAAATCCCTGTAGCATTTGCTATGTACATTATTCCTTTGTTTCCCTGAAAATGAAGTGGTAGTTATTATTATGTAACTGCTCTGAGTATATCTTCTTTCCTCGACAAAGCTTTATATTTTGATAAGGCAGGGGCCCGGCAGGATGGCTCAGTGATCTAAAGCGCCTGCTTGGGAAAGCTTGGGCGGCTTCAGGGACCGCGGTTCGATCCCCGGCACCACATGCTGCGCCAGCCCTGCCCTCAGGGTGGGCAGAAATATAGGACTTAACATTTTTTAAATTTTCTATTTGTTTATTTTTTTCACTGATGTATTTGGAACAGGGCTTCACTATGCAGTTCAGACTCATAGTGACCCTCCTGTTTTCAGCCTCCCTAGTTCTGGGATTATGGGGGTGGCCACGAAGTCCCACTTGGTTGCCAGCTCAACGTACCTTTGGGGCAGGGCTAGAATGGCATGTGGGATCCGGATAGGACTTAACATTTATTTTGTGTCTACCACAAGGTACTTGGGATCACACTTTTGGACTGACTTGAATGCCAATCTTGGCTTGGACATTGACTCATAACCAGAGGCTACTACCAATGAAGTTGACAACCCAGTTTAACTGGTGCTCTTATTCATTGAATCTTCTTTGAATGACTGTTTCCATAGTGACACTTCTCTAACCACAGAAATTTATGCCACTTCCATACCTTTATTAACTGCATAGACAAGCACAGAGACTGGGGTTTAATCCCTGGCACCACCCTGCCCCTGGGCATGCTG
Organism: Myocastor coypus; assembly: GCA_004027025.1. Lineage (NCBI taxonomy): Eukaryota > Metazoa > Chordata > Mammalia > Rodentia > Myocastoridae > Myocastor > Myocastor coypus. The sequence continues at coordinate 11,257 of PVJA010051584.1, forward strand.
AGCTGGCTATCAAGACTGAGTGTGGTGGCACAAGCCTATAATCCCAGCACTGGAGAGGCTGAAAACAGGAGGATCACTATGAGTCTGCGATGCATAGTGAGACCCTGTACCAAATACATAAATTAAAATTAAAAAATATCTTCATTAGGAAATGAGAGAAAATTTCAAGTATCCTTATATTTCATTTTCAAATTATCTGTAGAAACCATTATCTTCCCCATTGTCATGTGTTTTCCTATGCAGCTAGACTCTGTTCTTATATCACAGATTGATCAATCTCTCTCATCTGCCTCTCTCTCTCTCTCTCTCCTTCATCGTGTTAGCATCCCCTACTGATCTAACTTTTCTACCTCCAAGAATTTTTATCTATTGCTGTGTAACAAGTCACCCCAAACCCAGAGGCCTAATACAGTAATAATCATTATGTCTTGTGACATTGCAGTCACATGTGAAATGGGGCTGCTTTTATCTGAAGGATTGATGGGGGCTGGAGGATCCATTCCAAACTGGCCCATTCATCCAGCTATTGGCTGGGGCCTCAGTTTTCCTGTCAGGGATAGTCACTGGGATAAAATTTCTTCATGGTGTGACAGTCAGATTCATCCATGTGAATGAGTGAAGAGTGAAGAATGGAGGGATTAATTGGAAAGCAGAAATGCTTCCTATACCCTGGTTTTAGATGTCACATACTTATTTCTGTCATATTGTGGTCACACAGAGGAACTCCTCATGAGGGAACTGTCTAATGCAACAGTACCCAAGTGACAGTCGTTAGAGGTGATTTTTGAGACTGATTAACAATGTCTGCTCTCTGGACTCCAGAGATTCAAAGACCTCCTCTTTAGAAAACAAAATAATATCCTTTATGGCTACTCAGTGTCATGTCAATACACTATCAGCTCAAACTCCAAGACAACAACGCTTATGTCAAATCTGGGTATAGTCCTTAAATAGTGTCCTTCTTGGTCTGTCTCTATGAACTAAGAAGGTGAGTTTTCTGCCTCCTACATGCCCAGTACCCAACAATTCTAGACCTGGCATAGGATAATGGTATTCACAGTCTTTGAAAGGGAAGGAAATAGGACCCCTGGGCTGGAGGCATTTGGAAATACAGCAGGGCATGCCACGTCGGTTCCTTCTCATCTTTTCATAGCTTGAGAGCTAATTTTTTTTTCACTGTTGCCTAAGACTCTAGTTGTACATGGGCCACAGTTTGGTCATTCATTCACTCATTTTCTTTTAAATGTTCACTGAAAACTTCTTTGACACACAGAAGTGAACTTCATTTAGAGTTTCTTCAAAGTCCTTAGGCTGTCACCAACATTCTTGTCACAATCCTTCCTCCTCTGCCTGGTACCCCACATCTAATCAGTTTCTTTAAAAAATTTTTATTTAAAGAAAAAATAAAAATGATGCAGGATTTCACAACAAGATGATAGTAAATCAACAGTGGTTATTATATTGCATATTGTTATGTTAAAAAAGGGCATTTAATCAGTCTCTTATGTTTGCAGTTTTTGTCATAGT
>PVJA010051585.1:0-12773 GCA_004027025.1 Myocastor coypus
GGCTATGGCATGATTAGGAAGCATTTAAAAACTTCAAGTGCCGGGACCTCCTCAGAGGTCTTCCCATCATTGCAGTGACCCCACGAATGGCATTCCCAGGCTCCGGTCTCCCTATCTCTTTGACTCCTGACCAGGAAATAAACAAGATTTTTCTGGCATGCGCCCCTGCTAGGATATGTGGCCTCACTCTAAGCCAAAGAGCAGCACGAATAAACAAAGATAGACTACAGTCTTCAAAATGTTGAGACCAAATAAACCTTTCTTCTTTTTGAACTGATTATTTCAGGTATTTTGTAATAGTAATGGAAAGTTGACGCATGCAAGGGCACAGTACTATCCAGAGTGTGCCAGGAACAATTTCATTTGCTTGCAGCATCTGAGAGCAATGGGATACAAGTAATTTTGGCTGGTTTAAAAGATACCGTCCTGGGACTCAGAAGGTCTAGGTTCGAGTCCGAGAAAGCCTGTGTGGCCTTGGGAAAGTCATTCCTTTCTGGACTTGTTTCCTTTTTGTTAAAACAAAGTTTGGACTAGATTTTGTTAAGGCTACTGTTTTCTGTCCATAAGGAATTTGTTCATATTATTATTCAATTTTCATAGCTGGTGCTATTAGATTCTTATGCAGACATGGAACCCACCGGGGCACCTCTGTCTGACAATGCAAGGTGACCGACCCTGGCTGGCCTGGGACTTATCCTGGTTCCCTTGTGCCTTTCTGTCACATGTAATGCAGAGAAGGTACAGTTTCTGTCCTTCGGAGGGACAATTGAAAAATAAAATGAGATAGCAAATAGATGTAAGACAGAACTGAAATCAATAGCTGAAATTATAAATGTTTTGCTTCTTCACATTTTTGCCAGGTACTGGATGCAATAGTTGGTGATTCTTTGATTAAAAAAAGCAAAAAAAAAGTAACAGATGACCTTTGTAAAAAATATTTTCCATTTCAAATGGGATCCTGCAATTCCCAGAAATGAACACCAGAGGGCGGCATAAGCCCATACTAAATTAAGCGCAGCTCTGGCCCACACCTTTCTAATTTCAATCATCGCTCAGAATTCCGGGCCAAATTGCTTCACTAGTGTTCTTCAAATAAGGGCTCAGAGCGGGGAGCTTAGCAGGGGTGTCGGCTTGACCCTCAGTCTGATTCCGACCTCGTGCAATAGTTCTAACTCCTGGGTTTTTGTCCAGCCTGAAACTTCTTTCTCTTTAGTTCTTAAAAAAATAAAATAAAATAAAATAATAATAATAATAATAATAATAATAATAATAATAATAATAAAATCTTGCTTCTGTGCATGGGCCTGATTCTCTGTCCATCTGATAATTTACTCGACATAGTAAAGATTTTATTAAGCAGAGTCTCATGACTAATGCAGAACACAGGAAGGACAAGTAGACGAACTCAGAACCCAACACCGGTGAAGGGTTGGCAGAGGGACATGAAACGGCAGGAGACGGTGCAGTTCAGCAGGAAGCGCAGACAGCGTGAGGCTCTCTGACCCCCCAACAGCTTCAGAATCCCTCTGGCCCCACATAGGCCAAGAAGCACAGGAGCTGTGGTGCGGTGTGACACAGTGGCGTAATATCTGCGCATGCGCTGAGTACGCCCTGCGTGGACTTCAGACCCCCTCTAGATTGCTTACAATACCGAGCTCACTGCAACACTGTGTGTGCAGAGGTTCTGTTTGTCTCAAACTCTCCGAACGCTTAGGGCTTCTGCTCTGGAGAGGGGAAGGTGGAATCCTGTTGCCTAGATTTACCATAGCCAGCCTGTACTCCAGCACCTTAACTTGTTTCTTTAATTATCTGAGAAAGGAATATGTGGCCAGAGGCTTGTAATTCAGATTAATTGGCCAGACATCTGTTCTCTCCACTTTAGACACAGGATGCACCATTCCTCCTGTCCAGGACTCACAGCTGCAGGTAATAATCCTGTCGTCATCTCAAGGCAGGGCCTGGCCAAACGGAAGGAGGTGGTTTTATTGATTTCTTTCCTTGAGTCTCTAATTTCCTTTCTCACACAAACATTTTTTAACCTAATGATGAATCTTGGCTGTGCGTGTACTGGTGGCTTTATTCATTGTCACAGGCAGTATGGGAGAATTACAGCTCACAGTTGGCTGTGGCTGAGGTAGGGTCTCTAACCCAGAGTTCAGGCTGGCCGCCCACAGCTTCAGCCCCCAAGGCTGCAGCAGGCATGCACAGGGGGCCGCCAGATGTGGATGGCCATGGTGACCACGAGCCGGGTCTGAGGTGCGGCTCTTGCACATGCTGGGCAGACACTCTCCCAGGGACTCACCCTTCACGGTGTTGTCTTTCTTCTGCATTTCATAGCAGAATAACACCACTGCCCCTCAGCCCTCTAGTTCAAGGTTAAAGCCCCAGCAACCCTGGAATACACAGTCTGCAGCTTGATTTAGCTTAACTGAGTGCTTCTTGCATCAGGCAAAGACAACACACCCAGTCCATTTGCCTGAACTGAAAGCTCTGAATGTACTTGTTGCTTTTAACTATTTACTTAATTGACTTTGTTTTCTATTTTGTAGAAGTCGAGGAAGGTGGAATTTGTCTCTGTTCCAACGCCCCCGCAGCAGTTGGTAGTTGGAGCCCCAGGGACAGAGGGGGCTTCTCCTACACAGAAGTAGGAGATTGTGAGATTATATTTTCAAATGTAAATAATCCTGAGGAATACATTTTGTACATTTTGCAGTTCAGAACGATTAGCATTGTCAGTGCTAAGGGAGAAATAGCCACCTGTACTCTTTGGAGTGCGAGCACACCAGCTGTCACATGCTAGTCAGATGCACAAAGCTGAGCTTGTTCATTATCATCTATTGGCGAACTTCTGACATCTTCTTCACTTACACTCCTGAGGGTTCACTCGGCCACTACCATTGTCACTTACTGTCTTCAAGCCTCCACGACTCAGAATCCCACAGTCCCTCGTCTTGGAGTCCCCAGACTGGAGAATAGCGCGGGAAGAATGAAATGGACGCTGCAGGGCAAGCATTAGGACGAGGCTCTGGAAGAAGCCCTGGAAGCAGGCTCTGGGAAGCACGGGCTGGACCACGACAGCAGAGAGCAGGTGGCCCTGGGGATGCCCTCGCTGGCCCTAGAGCTGCAGAAAGGGGGTTGCACAGGGAGGAGCTCTGCGGGCTTGAGGAGCCTGCTGCCCGGGTTGGGCAGCCCTCGGAAGCTCAGATACAGCCCTGGAACCTCAGCACTGAGGCAGCACGGAGGGGAACTGGTGGTTTGTGAGGGACGCAGGACTTGGGCTGGCTTTTCCTTCCTAGGTAGGGAATTAGTTGGGTACCTGAGGAGGGGGAGGCTGCTGAGATGGACCCTAGGCCTGGTCTGAATGAACTTTGATCCCCTGGCCAGATTGCAGCCTTGTTTTTCTTTTCCATTAAGACAGACAGACAGACAGACACACACACAGAGACAGACAGACAGACAGACAGACAGACACAGACAGACAGACACAGACAGACAGACACACACAGAGACAGACAGACAGACAGACAGACAGGCAGGCAGGCAGGCAGGCAGGCAGGCAGGCAGGCAGGCAGGCAGACAGACAGACAGACAGAGGCAAACAGTAAAACAGTACAAGGATCACAGATTTGTCAATGAACATCTTCAAGACAGATCAAGCAAACATCTCCAGACATGAAGTGAACTTGTCAAATATTTTATTTTACTCATAATTAAATTAGATAGCACCAAAGAGTGCCCAAGCTGTGCCCGCGGTGAAGTCGTGAAGCAGGACTGTTTACTGCCTGGGACGACCCTCTAGGACGAATTTGTAGAGGTGACTGCAAACCTGCTGCTTTGACACACGGTCAAGAGGAAAACTTTATCCCAACAGAATTTAGCGGCTGTCTTAGAATCAAAGCCGTTTACAGGACTGCCGGTCATCTGTGATTTAAAGTTATAAACTAGCTGGAGGATCTTAAGAAGGGAGCCAGAGAACGTAGGCGCTACAAAGCCAGACCCCGAGGGTTCCCGGAGAGGGGAAGATGGAGTGTGCCCCTGCCCCAAGCATCGGGGTGGCCTCTTGTGGACGAGGCAAAGGACAATTGGCGGAAGTGCGGCGGTGCTCCTGAAGAGCCCTAGCCAGAGCCAGCTACAGAAGTTTAGCGAGCCCTCTGGTGGCCATTTGGAAAACTGCAGAAATATTTACGATGGGCAGAGAAGGCAGAAATTGAATGAGGTGGAAAACATCTTGGTTCATTTTGTTGTTGCTTTATAAGTGTATGCTTATGTTATAGAATGGTGATTCCTTTTGGGGGGGCATTAGCCCATGCATGTAGCATACCTTGTTTTTCTTTCTTTCTTTTTTTTTTTTTCAGATCCAGGATTGAACTCAGAACCTTGCACTTGCCAGGCAGGCATTTGTGCCCCTGAGCTATCTCCCCAGCCCCATGCTTGCTCATTTTCAATCCCTGTCTCAGTTACTCTTCTCTCGTTGCTGAGACAAATACTTGATACTCGCAATGAAGGAAGGAAAGTTTTATTTAGCTCACAGTTACTGGAGGTTTCAGTCCATATTCGGCTGGCTCCAAGGCTGAGTGGAATAGGACAGAGAGCAGCAGCTTATGGTGGTGGAACAATTGCAACAAAGTGGTGACAGAGGCCACTGACCAGCCAGGGCAGCAGAGAGCAACAGAGAGTCTGTCTCCCGGTCTCTCTTAAGTCATACTCAGGCTTTTTGCCTCAGCCTATCCACCTGAGGCCATACCCACAATCCCAGCAGTACCCAGACCTATAATCTCATCGATACTAAAACCCATAATCTCAGGGGATCTTCAGTTAACCTCAAATTCCAGAAGTCCCCACTCCATGACTGCATGAGGCTTTTGGGGGACAACTAGACACAAACCAGGACAGTCCCCGAATGTCCCTTCTGCTCCTCTCCACTTCTAGGGATTATCTGCCAATTTTCTGTCATCATTCCGTCTCGTTCATTGGCTTATATTTGAAGTTGTTCACATAAGAGAAAACATGCAGTATCTAATTCTCTGGAGCTGGCCTATTTTGTACAACACGCCAATTTCCAGTTCCATTATTTTTTTTCCAGTAAATGATATTGCATTATTTTTATGGTTGGGTAATATTCCAATAGATGGCAGTTTTTTATTCATCTGTGGAGAAGCACTTAGGCATTGTGAATTCTGCTTACAGAGCAAAAGTACTAGAGTGATAAAGCAGTGGAAACTCAGAATAAGGAAGCAGGAGAGGAAGGGTCCAGGGGATGCAGCCCTCCTTGGGGCAAGGCTGAATGCAGGGGACCCAAGGTCTGAGGGCATAGTGGCCCCAGCCCCACACAGCTCCGGCGCTGGTGGACTAAATTGGACAAAGTCTTCTTAGTGTTAACTGAACACTACACAGGGCAGAGAAATGGCCCAGAATGAACTAAATATTTAAGAAAGACAAGGAGTGAGCAGGACTTATTCAGAAGCACAGCAGTTGTGCAGAAAGACTTTTGAAGGCCCTTGAGCCTCAAACCCCAGCCAATACCCAAGTTGTAATCATTGCTACATTGAAGTTCACCATATCAAAAAAGGGGCACAGATTTACATTGCAAACGGTGGGCTGACCAAATAGCTCAGCAGATTAAAGAGACTATAATCAGGCTCAGGGATCTGTGTTCGATCCCTGGTCCTGCTGTGCCAGCCCTGCCCCCAGGGCACACTGAGACAGCAATTGAGACTGGGCATGGTGGCACGTGACTGTAATCCCAGCTCTTGGGAGGCTGTAAACAGGCAGATCACTTTGAGTCTGATCTAGTAGTGAGACCCTGAACGCCTTGTAGACCCTTCCCTAAAATGCAAAAAAAAAAAAGAAAGAAAGAAAAAAGAAAATGGTATCCGTAGTGTATTTTTTTCTTCTTAACAGCTTCCTCCTCCTCCATCACCTTCTTTTCTTCCTGTTCTTCTTCCTCCTTCTCCTGCTTTTCATCCTATAAATGTTGAATAATGGTGGCTGTTCTTGGTTCTCTTGGGTGCTACTGGGGTCCTAGGTATCGTGTCTAGTATTTGTCATTTTAATACCTCTCCATTCCGCTAAGAGTGCTCACTTGTTTATCTTTTCACTCTTACAACATGAAGACTTAGTTCATCATGAATGAAGCTGTGAGATCAGAAAGCTGCTGAGGAAGTTGGGGGAGATGGGTGTGTGGCCCACAGTAGTGCGCTCTTGTGCCTGAATCAATATCTGCAGAGAGATGAAATCAATTGTCTTGAAAGTTCTGGGAGGGAAAAGCTTACTTCGTCTTGAAGTCTGGCCTGACCCTAAAGAGAAAGTGACATTTAAATTGGCTTTGAAGTGCCGGGCGTGGTGGCGCACGCCTGTAATCCCAGCACTTGGGAGGCTGAGGCAGGAGGATCGGTGTGAGTTCAAGACCAGCCTGGGTTACAAAAGTGAGCTCAAGGCCAGCCTGAACTGCATACTGAGACCCTGTCTCAAAAAGACAAAAAAAAAAAAATTGGCTTTGAAGTATGAATATGAATGAGGATACAGGTTTGAGGTGGGCCACTTGCCACGAAAGAAGCCACGAAAGAAGCCATGAAAGGTAAAACATGCACAGCTGCTACAAATGCAGGCAATGAAATCTATGTCCTCAGCGCATCAGCTTCCAGGGCGGGAGAGAGGGCAGGAGCGAAAGATAGGGACACGGTGTTGGAAGGACATGCTGCACAAGGCTGAAGGCACCAAAAGATACAGCATTTCAAGAGGACCCAGTTAGGTAGCCTTTATTACTTATTCATTTTATGAAGTCTTAGGACTCCATCAAGCATGGGTTTAGAAATGAGGCGGCCCAGAAGCTGGCGGTAGAAAGTGCTCTTTTAGTAATTCAGGTGGCATGGCTGAAATCTTTCAGTAACGCTACGAGTGATGAACACTAAGAGAATGATTTTTGTGTCAAATAAGCCACAGGCAGGGAGGCTAATTCTGCATTATTGGAAGTAAATTGATTTCTCTTTGGGGGATTTTGTAAGATGATGTACATACTAGTTAGAAGGCCTCAATGACATATAATACATAAAGTGATAGGAGCAGTAGTGGGCACATATAAAGAACCCCTGGGTGTGTGTTTTGAAAAAATGAAGAACAAGAAGTCCAAAGCCAGGATCTACTCAATGTCATTGCCTTCACTTAGTGGATTTCTGGTAAGAAGGAGGCTAATGGAAGAGACCTGTTAGGAAAATTCATGTAAGAGAGAGAGAGAGAGAGAGAGAGAGAGAGAGAGAGAGAGAGAGAGAGAGAGAGAGAGAGAAAGTGTGTGAGAAAGTAGGAGCCTGAGGTTCTAGGCTGGAAGCTCGTAGTGATTGGTGAGGGTTCTTTTGTTGAAAGGTGAAGTTTAGATGTGGATGTGGGTATGAGAGGAAGCTTGATTTTAGCTTCAAGACTGAGTTGCTTGCAGAACATTCAGGGGAATTTTCGCATAGATGCTTGTGACAGTTCACTGACTGCATTTCAACTTTAGTAAGAAATGCATGACTAAATCCTATCTGTATAATTCTGCGTGTGGCTGAGGAGCTTTGCTGGAGACAGAAGCCCCAGCCTGGATAGGCTTGTAGCCTGAAGACAATAAAAAGGAAATGAGGAAGGAGACGTCACTTATCAAGGAGTCTTCAGCCTTCTGGTGCAGACTCGCACAGGGCTCCAGGGAGCTCCAGGCTTTCAACTGCAGGCTGCCCTTTGACCTTTTCCATGCCTGGCCATGTATCCAAATCCTTATGGATCTGTGGATGTCGCATTAAATTTGTTTCTGCAGTGAATACTTTAATAAAGTTTAACAAATGTTTAACAATGTTTAGGGTGGAACTCAGGCTAATGACGGGTAAAAATGCTTTTATGACAACTCCACATCAAAGAGGGGAGTAACTGAGCTTACGGAAAGTATGAGGGCTAAGAAGCAGAGAAGCTAAGGACTAAAACAAGGTATGCAGATAAAGAATGAACACAGCAGGCCGGTGAGACAGCTCAGAGCATACCTGCTTAGGCAAGCGCAGCAACTGGGGCTCGATCCCGGGCACCACCTGCCATGTTGGCCCAGGCCCTGGGAGCACTGAGCTGGCCACTGAGACTGGGCACTGAGACCTGCTGAAAACAGGAGGATTACTATAAGTCTGAGCTGCACAGGGAGACCCTATACCAAATACATAAATACCAGAAAAGAATGAATGGGCAGATTATGGACAGGGTAAGGAACAATCAGTAAGGGGTGTCCTGGGAGATAGGAAGGGCTTAGCCGGGCAGGGTGATAAAAACAATACGAGCGGTTTCAGGAGTAGCAGTTCAACCAGAGCAGATTCTTCTGACGGTGGGGAAAAGTCACCACAAGGTGGTAAGTATCAGATCTGCAGCAAGAGGTTTTTCAAGTGCTTGCGTGACCGTTTTCAGTAAGTTTGAGGCAAATATGTGCCATCACTGAAGATTGAGGAATGGAACACTGGTGTAAAAGCACAGTTGTAGAGGGGGAAAATGAGGCGAAGTTCACAGTTCAGAATAAGACAGGTACGAAGGTCGGAGTTTTCACATTTGAGTCTTAGCTTTCAGAGTGAAGAGCGAGTGAGAGAAACATAGAAAAAAATCCGAAGCAGGAGAAAGAGGCTACAGGAAAGGGCTGATTCTAGAACATGAATCAAAAGGCAACTCTACCTAGGCAGAGGTGAGGGGTAGCTAATCATTTGTATAATTTAAATACATACATACATACATATGTATGTATATGTATAGGTGTGTATGTATGTATCTGTTGTTATCAAGCACATGCACTAATGAAAGCCAAGCAAAGTAAGCTTGAAGAGAGAGAGAGAGAGAGAGAGAGAGAGAGAGATTGAAAGGAGAGAAAGTGAAGAGGCTCACACTGAGGAGCCTTTCTTCTAAGAGCTACTAAGTGAATTAATACCCATAAGTTAGCAAAGAGCACACCTAGCCATCATCTTATTTCAGGCCATAATAACCAAATCCAGTTCTAGGGACAGCTGCCTGAACAAGCACGGATTTCACTCTGTTCGAGAGGCCGAAACAGGTGGTATCTGAAGACGACCTCTTTCTGGTCTGCAGGCAGGTATCTGCTTAGTTTATCTTTTTGTGGCCAAAAGCAGAGCGAGCAAGTCATCTCCTAGACCTTTTAGTAAGGCCATTAGATGCTTGAAGGCTGTTGCTCACAAGCCAGCGAGTCTCCAGTGGGCCTGTGGCTCGACGTCCCCATGATGAGCACTGGGTTCTGAACTCAGCGATTTTGAAGGGCCACAAGCTCCCCACTCAGCGCATAGTAGCTCTGTGATATACATCCACTAAGGGTAGGATTAATGGCAAAATCGAAGCCCAGTTCATATGTGGAGAGTTACGGAAGCTGAAGGAAGTTGGGACTGAAAAAAAGAAAGGCTAAACTTGAGGAAGATACTATTGAAGACAGCAGATCAAGCTCTCCAAGGAAACTGAAAGGTGGATGCACAGAGCTGAGATCCATATTCAGCTATTACGGAGGCTCCATCCTCCCCCGCCTCCAGCAAGGTGAGGGACTTTGTGCTCCCCTGATTAGTGGTGGCTGTGGGAGTCCCAGAAGCAGTGGCTGGCCTTGATGGCTGCGAGCTCTGCAGACCTAGGTGCCATGAATGAAGTCGAAAGCTTTCGATTCATTTTAAAACCTAATTGAGAAATAGATTGGCAGATTTCTTTGGGTATAGTTGTAGGATTTTCAGGCAACTTAGAATGCTAAGGAATTTGAGATTTTTGGACTACATAGCCCCAAACCAAAGTTTGGCACACACATTGAGTTTCTCCTGACTATTTCATTTTGTGTACTTTGTCAGCTTTACTGACTTTATAGACATCTAGTTAGATGGAATTAAAAGAGTAGCCACTTGGTGGATTGAAAATTTTCTGAAGTATTTATAAATGAAGTTTATGACAGCAGTACTGGACAACTGTAGGCCATGATTCTGAAAATGAATATCACCTTGTGGATTTCCTACCCATATCACCAATGATGCGTGTAAATTCTGGAAAAGCAAGCAGACAAGCAGAAATGTTAAAGCGAGCGAGGGGAGTTGGCTCAACAGACTAAGTGACTGTTTAGGCAAGGTCAGAGACAAAGGTTCAATCCCAGGTACCACATGCCACACTAGCCCCACCCCCTTGTTGTGCTGAGCAAGCCACCAAGACCAGGCATAGGGGCACACACCTATAATCCCAGAACTGGGGAAGCTGAAAACAGAAGCATTACTCTGAGTTTGATCTGTGTAGTGAGACCCTGTACCAAATACTAAATAAATAAATGTTAAAGCAATGTAAAAATGATTAAGTAGCTAGAGGCAGTGAAATAATATTGTAAGCAATTGGGAGTAATAGCTGAAAATTATGAAAAATGTTTGTAGAAAATTGTAGAATGAACTAAATGGAATTACATACATATGTGTTTGTGTTATGGAAGACCTACTATAGTATTATCGATCCTTTTTTCATAAAGGTTTTTACATTGTTTGAAAAACTCCCTATCTATCTCAGTCAGCATTGATAACAGAAGGAATTAAAGACTAGAAGTAGAAATTGGAAAATAAAAACCACAGAAGAGATTTTCATAATTATAGTTCTTTAAACTCCTTAGAACTTAAGTTTTCTTTACTCTTTCTTTCTTTCTTTCTTTCTTTCTTTCTTCCTTCCTTCCTTCCTTCCTTCGTTCTTTCTCTCTCTCTTTCTCTCTTTCTTTCTTTCTTCTTTCTTTCTTTCTTTCTCTCTATCTCTCTTTCTTTCTTTCTTTCTTTCTTTCTTTCTTTCTTTCTTTCTTTCTTTCTTTCTTGCCATACTAACTAAATCCAGTTCTGGGCACAGCTGCGTGAACAAGCACGGATTTTACTCTGTTCGAGAGGCTTTCTTTCTTTCTTTCTTTCTTTCTTTCTTTCTTTCTTTCTCTCTCTCTCTTTCTCTCTCTCTCTCTCTCTCTCTCTCTCTCTCTCTCTCTCTCTCTTTCTCTCTTTGGTACAGGGTCACTCTATGTAGTTCAAACTCACAGAGATCCTCCTATCTCAGCCTCCCAGTGCTGAGATTATAGACATGTGCCACCATGCCCAATTTCATTGGCTGGCACAGCAAGCCTGGGGTTCTGAGGCAGGCATGGCATGTAGTACCAGCGATTGAGCCTGGGTCTTTGCATTTTCCAAGCAGTGGATTAGACCACAGAGTTATCTCCTGAGCCCTAGTACTTCATTGTCTAAACATGTTAAGTGGAGAATTCAGCCTTGTGATTTGCAGTTATTATTTTAAAACTTTGAATAAGAATGGCAAATATCAGAAAGCTGAGATTGTGCACTTTAGTTTTAAGGGCTTGAATGTTTGTATAGTGCAATGGCATGAAATGAACATCCTATTCCAATTTTCAAAAGTTTGAAGAAGAATGATTGGGAAATACCAGGGACAGCAAACTTAGAAAGCCAATTGGAAAGTAATCCTAATATTGAATTACTAGAAAATCTTACCACTAAGTTCAACACTAATTTTCTGTGGGAAAGTTCTTGAACATAGAGTATTAAGGAAAATATGCAAACTGGAGATTTCTGTTTTAGACAATTGCATGGAGTTCAGTAATATTGCTAGACTGAGTTTATTATTACTAATATTAATCCTCCACTGAAAGCAAACATAAAAACAACAAGCCCTTTCACTTGAGGAGTCTAAGAGTCGAAACCAAGACTGGGAACCTGAAACTACTACAATGTGGGAGACTGTCTTAGTTACTTTTTAATCGTTGCTGAGACAAATACCCGACACTCAAGATGAAGGAAGGAAAGGTTTATTTAGCTCACAGTTTGTGGAAGTTTCAGTCCATATTTGGCTGGCCCAAGGCTGAGTGGAGCAGGGCGGAGAGCATCCAGTTCATGGCGGCGGAACAGCAACAAAATGGTGGCAGAGGCAGCCAACCAAACAGGGCAGCAGAGCAGCAGCACCAGCTAGAGCTCCAGTCTGTCTCTCTGTCTCTCCTTATATTACATTCAGGCTCTCCGCCTTAGCTCCCGCCCTAGACTACACCCATAATCCCGGAAGTACTTCCACCCATAATCCCATCAGTACTAAAACCTATAATCCCAGGGATCATGGATCAAATCTCAAACTCTAGCAGTCCCCGCCCAATGACTCCATGAGGCTTTGGGGGGACAACTAGACATAAACCATAACATTCCACCCCTGGACCCCCAAAGTCTCATACATATCCCTTTTTACAAAAGACATTTTAGTCCATCTGGAAGAGTTGCCAAAGTCCCAATAGTCTCAGCATTGCTGAAAAGTCCAAATCCCAAGTCTCCTCCAAGATCCAAGGCAAATTTTCATCTGTGAGCCCCTGTACAATAGAAGAGTCAAACACATCCAACATTCAAAGGCATAAGATAAACATTACAATTCCAAAAGTTGCAAACAACAGGGTAATACAAAACATTGGGACCAACACATGTCCAGAATCCAGCAGGATAAACATTAAATCCCATAGTTCCAACTGGAGCATCCGAAGCAGTCTGCACTGAGTTGTGAGCATCATGCCACTCTGCTCCTACAGCACTCTTGCTGATAATTCCCATGGCTTCTCTCTTAGGCTGGCTTTGCTCCATCTTAGCACGATCCACATTCTTGGCTTTTCCAAACTTCTGGGGTTTCCACTGAATTGGCTTCTCACTCTCTGCTTCACACACTGCCCTCTCAGGAGCACACTGCCTGGCCTCCCAGGCCTTCTTCTGAAATCGAGGTGGAAGCCTTCTTAAACTAAC
>PVJA010051587.1:0-12785 GCA_004027025.1 Myocastor coypus
CCATCTCTCCTGCCATCTTTTTCAGGGCTTTGGCCATGCCAAGCAAGCACTGTACCATTGAGCTATGTCCCCAGTCCTCTTAGTGATTCTAGCCACTCACTCTCACCCCCGTCCCCATCTGGCCTGGCTTCCTAGTGGCTGAAACTGGGAACATATAACTAAGCTCAGCTGACCTCTAGACTTCAACCCTAAAGCTAAGAAAAACAGCAGGTCAAACCTGTAGAGACTTCCCTGACTTACCATAGCCCACCTGCCTGACACTCCCAGTAACAGTATTCATTTAGGGCCTTCTTGTTCTGTGGCTATGGAAGTTTGTGTATCTTTTCTTGAGGGAGAACAAGTTGTCAGGGAAACTTGCATCCAGATTCCAAGCCATGACCACTCATTTCTGGCTCAAAATTAACTGTTCTATTTCCTTAGAACATAAGTGTTTGCTTATTTAACACAATTCCGCCATACCTGAGCTGGTGTGGGGATCCCCAGCAGCCAGGCTTCTGGTCTAGGCTGGGGTGCATCTATGGCAGCGGGCAATTGTCCAGGAACAGGGTGATATATCAGAGGTTAGGTGTCCTTAAAAGGTGCCAGAGTCCAAAGGTCCAGCAACCAAATCCAAGACTACATTTTGAGCCTGCAGGAACCTCATCCTATAGGTATAATCTTTTTTTTTTTTTTTTTTCCCTTTGTGAGACAGGGTCTCACTATGCAGTTCAGGCTGGCCTTGAGCTCAGTTTTGTAGCCCAGGCTGGTCTCGAACTCGCACCAATCCTCCTGCCTCAGCCTCCCTAGTGCTGGGATTACAGGCGTGAGCCACCACGCCCGGCTCCTATGGGTGTAATCTGACTGAACTCTAAGCCCTGGACATCAGGTGGGGAAAATCCGTAGGCCCGTGTCAGCTCCCCCACTCATCCTGTGACGGCAGAATCACTTTGTTCTAGCTTTGCTTCCTGTGCTTCTGACCTGGACTGGGTCTCTTCGTTCCAGCTTGGACCTCTGTGGCCGTGTCTTGCCTATCTCCCCACCCTTGCACTCCTAGCCGTGCCTACAGGCTTCCCTTCTTTATACAGCCTGTGCCTGGCGACTCTATCCTGGGGTCCTCTTGCATAGATTCCCTTGCAACCAGTGAACCTGTGATGATCCTTCTGCTTCAGGCTCCCAGGTGCAGGGATTATAGGCGCATACCAGACTTGTTCTTTCTAATCTGTGTGCTCATGGACCTCACCCATGCCTTGAATTTGGGTGGTTGCTCGCCAAATGTTAGTTAAATGATGAACAAACAAGTGTGAGGCCGAGTGTTCGGTGCTCATACAGCTAATCTCATGTCAGCGGCAATTCTGCTCCTGGTCAGGGCTACGTGGCCTCAGAGAAGTTCATAGAGCATAGCAGACTGAGGTGCTGCTTCTCTGCTACCTCAGCTGGCAGAGTAGGGAAAGTGACAAAGTCTAGAAGCTTCTCGGATGTGGGTCTTGCCTGCTGGGGATTGTTGGGGAAGTTTCCTTTGCGCAGGAGGGCCCAGGGGCTTCCCCTTAGGCTGGAGGCGCGGAGGTCAAAGTCAGCACTTCCTTTCTTAGACTTCAGTACCCAACAGATCCCTAGACCTCCTGGCAAGCACAAGGTCATGAGTGCTATAATTGTTCTTTTTTACACACCTTTTTGAGATAGGATCTTGCTATGTAGTACAGGCTGGCCTCAAACTTAAGGCCGCCCCCCTGCCTCAGCCTCCAGAGTGCTGGAAGTACAAGTCTGTACCACCGTGCCCAGCTACAGTGATTCTCTGTCCATTTCCTGACAGGATTCAGCTCCTACAGGCAGGTATGGAGCCTCATTTTTTTTTTTTTCTTCAGAACTTTTATTTATTTCATGGCTGGCTCAGCCTGCCCTGAGGGCAGGGCTGGCACAGCAGGTGGTGCCGGGGATCGAACTGCGGTCCCTGCAGCCGCCCAAGCTCTCCTAAGCAGGCGCTTTAGACCACTGAGCCATCCTGCCAGGCCCCTGGAACCTCATTCTTTCCGTGTTGGACAGATAGTCATCCAGCAGCCACACAAGACAGTGATGGGAAACATTCCACATGGATCACACAATGGATGACAGATGGTCCCATTCCCACCTGGCTCCAGGCTGCTCCAACAATGGTCTGACCACAAGTTCTAGGGCAGAGGCCTAGTGGGGGCACCAGAGCCTGGCTCTCTGCTGGCAGCTGCTGTTATAACCTACCTGCCTTTCTGAAGTAGTGGCAAAGCCAGGGATGGCAGGGGGGTTAAGAACTAGCTCCACCTAAGGACCCGGAGACACACACAGCTCTGCTACTCACAGCCCCCAAGCTCTGCTACTCCACCTGCCATCTTAGGCCAGGTGCTCTTGCATCTGTTTCTGGTGCAGGGCCAGGAACCAGACTGGAGGGAGAACAGCCAGGACATGCTGGCACCTGCTCTCACCAAGTGCCGCTGCGGAGCAAGTGCTGGGTGCAGTTGGAGACAAAGGCCCCAGCTACAGGCCCTGCTGGATGTGCTTGGTGCCCAAGTCCCAGCTACCTTTTGTGTACCAGGATCCTGACTACAAACCCTATTGCCCAACCCAGGCCAGGAATGGCAGTGTCACCATCCTCCTACCTGCCCGCCCCATGAACATATCACCTTAGGTCCCAGAGGCCATCGGAGTATGTGTCACTGCCCTGCCTCATTGGGGTGTGTATTTGGGGCTGGATGTCTCACCTACCTCTCAACACTGAGGACCTCAGCCAGCCCTGAGTGGGCCACCCAGCTCCTGGAGCACAGGCCACGTGTCATCCTCAGAGCACCTGGACAGCCCGTGTGCCGTGACACAGGTATTCCACAAGGAGCCCTAGCCAGTGGCTGACCAGAAGCCACATTGTTCTTGGAAGCTGGCCAGACACCAGCTCAGTCACACTGTCCTTGCTCTGTTCTGCACCAGAGGGACTGTCCCATCAGAGGGATGGACATTTGACATTTCCTGGTACCCCTGGCTGATGGGGGACACTGACCCAACAGATGAGTCAGCAAGCAGAGAAGCCAGGGCTCTTCGCTCCCACCCGTCCCATCTCCTGCTTTGGTGACACTGCTGCCAGTGTCCATGTTATTTCTTCACCGATGGCCGTTAGTAGCCCTTTTTGTGGTCCTGCTCCCAAGCTCTGGCCACACCCTTCCTCCCTAGGGGCAGCAGAGGCCCCCTACTGGGCCCAACCGTCCACCAGCTCTGCCAGCTTTCCTGGCACCTTGGCCACTCCCCGTGCCAGATGCCCTCTTGACTCACTGGACATGGGCTGTGGGTCTGGACCTGGTCTCTCCTCTTAGCCAATACCACCTTCATGTCCACATCATTTTCCCAGCCAGACCATAAACAAGCAGTATGAGGGACCATCAGCATGCTGCTGTAGGTCGCACTCCTTGGGAGGGGTGACTGGAGGTGACACTTAGCATAGGCCTGGGCCGCCCTAGGTGGCCCAGCACAGACACAGCGACAACAGAACCAAGGGTAATGCTCAGAAGGAAAGGGAGGAGCCATCAGCAGCTCTGACAACAACCCTCTCTTCTTATGTTTTTGGTGAGGTGCCCAAGGCCAGTATGGAAAATCCTCAAAAGGACACTAGAACCATCGTAATATCATATTGCCACAGAATGTCTCATTTCTGCAACTGGGCTAATAAACTATACTTCACAGAATGGATAGTAAACAAAAGTGAGACCTGAACAGGGACATTTATCCAGGCATTCAACACAGCCTGGTGCACAGAGGTATATATGTATATATGTTACGGCCAACTTAGCCTGCCCTGGAGGTGAGGCTGGTGCAGCATGTGGTCCCTAAGTTCGCTTGCTTAACTGCTTAGGCAAGCGGTTGCCTAAGCTTGCCTGAGCAGGTACTTTAGACTGCTGAGCTATCTTGCTGGGCCCAATTCACTCGTTTTTTTTTTTTTTTTTTTTTTTTTTGTCAAGAAAATCTCAGCTCAGAAGGCTAAGCTGTGAGCTGACATTCCTAGAGAGTCCCTCAGGGCATCTGGATGGTGAAGGCCTCCTGGGAGCTTGCAGGTACTAGAGGGTCCTGGGTCACAGAGTTCAATGAGCCAGGACAGCTGATGTGGGTGGCAGATGGGACCACTAGGGAAGTCCCTGAGAGAACTGGAGAGACACTGGAATAGCCAGGTGCTGGATCATAGTGGCTTTGTGCATGACATGGGTCAGAGGAGGGCTGGTAGGGAGGTAGGCTGGGCATGTGCCTGGGGGCACAGGTTGGCCAGGGAGCTGGTTTCTGGCCACTGGTATGCTGTATCTGGATGATGGGGTGGCTCTGTGTGGGGTAGGAGCCGAGCACAGGGTTCAGCCTGGAAAGGAACAAGAGAAAATAGTCATTTAGCTAGCAGTGACTGGGATCACTGTCATTCCATCCAAGAAAACTGCAGGGCTGCCAAACTGCTATTACAGTGACCAGCTAGTTTGAGGGACCAAGAGAGAAAGGTTGACCCAAAGGGAATAGAAAACAGGCATCCAGAGAGAGCAAATCAGCACTATCAGGGGGATTGGGACAGAAACTGGAAGCTGCCCAAGGTGAGACTTCTGAGAGCTTATCCACAAGGAGAGCGGCATGAGGTGGGGTGGGAACAGCAGGTAGAGCACCTAGGGCCAACAGAGGGCCTCACTTGAGAGCAATCTAATGACCACACATCTGGTGTGAAATTTCCTATCTAGGCCCCAGGAATGAAGACTCTGGCTGGTAGGAACCAGCACGGCAGATGGAAGTTAAAGATTTCATCACAGACCACATGGCTGGGAATACAATGGGAGACACATGCAACTGGGTTTGTTCTGATTTTTTTTTTCTTTTTGCAGTCCTATTGAGCTATACCCCTGCCTTTTTTTATTTTGAGACAGTCTCCCTGAATTGCCAGGGCTGGCTTCCTTCAGTCTTGTGACCTTCCTGCCTCAACTTCCAAACTAGCTGGTATTACAGGTATGTACCACCGTGCTCAGCTTGGCCTCTGAACTCTTAGTGAAGATCCAGTACCACTAGTGTTTGTGGCAGATGGCTGGACTGAATCTGCATTCTTCTTTTTGCTTTGTTTTCATCTTGACTGTTGTTTATTTATTTTTTTATTTTTTTATTTTTTTTTTTGTGGGACCAGGGTTCGAACTCACGACCTTGCACTTGCCCAGCAGGCACTTGACTGTTGTTTAGGCTGGCCTTTAGCTTACTGTATAGCATAGACTGGCCTCAAACTCATGGCAATCCTCCTGTCTCAGCCTCTGGAGTGTGGGAATACAGGTGCGCACCACCTCACCCAGCTGCACTCATTTCAACTACAGACAGCTGAAGTCCAGTCACAGGGTATGTTGCATACCACTTCTGGTATTAAAAAAAAGTCTTATAAAGAAAAGGCCTCAGGGCTGAGTGTAATTCAGTGTTAGAGCACTTGTCCATCATGTGTTGGGCTCAATCAACGTACCTCGGAAAAAAAAACCCAAATTCCCAAACATATTTCTTGACAAGAGCAACCAGGGAGGGCCAGTGAGATGGCTCAGTGGTCTAAAGCACCTGCTTAAGCAAGCTTAGGCAACAGCAGGGGTCCATGGTTCGATCCCCAAAACCGCATGCTGTGCCAGCCCCACTCCCAGGGCAGGCTGAGCCAGCTACTAAAAAAAAAAAAAAAAAAAAAAAAGTGAAATCAGGGAGACACAACTGCAAATGGCCATCTCAGAGCCAAAATATACAGGCACATCCTACAGCTGCCTGTGACACCCACCCCCCAGAGGCTGCCGGAAGCATCAGGTTTTGTTCTGTGTCAGCAACAGGTGCCACAGGGGACCAGACACCACCCATGAGGATCGCAGCACTCACAGTTAGGCTGCCACCTCCCCCTGCCCATGTGCACGTTGTGGTGAGGTGGGACCACACCCTGCGCAAGGGGGCCACAGCTTTGGAGAGGGTGAGTGTGATGCAGCACAGAACTTGTCCACTGGGTGCAAGCCGTGGAGGTTACCGCCCTCAGCTGCTGCACTGGCAGTGGCACCCCTTCCAGGCTGGACTTAGACCCTAACCCCTAAAGCCCAACAGAGTTTCTGCATGTTACTCACAGTAGCTGGCTGCAGTAGTGTACACCTTTGGTACCAGGCGACTTAGGAGACTGCAAAAGGACTGCACCTTTGAGACCAGCCTGGGCAACGTACTGAGATCCAGTACCGAAAACGAAACCCCAACACCACACACACAAGGTTAGACCCAGGAATGATTTGCCTGAATTCTGAAGCAAATGGCTAGCTTGTGTTTGTTTGCTCTTCACCCTTCCCAGTCTTTAAAAAACGCTAAGAAGGCCCTGGGAGGGTGAAGGCTGGGAACAGGTACCTCCTGGGAAAAACTAGAAGGAGCAACTTTCTAGTCAACAAAACCCACATCAGGGTAGCACCAAGGGCAAAAGTGAACCCCACCATGGGGTCAGAGTAGGAAAGGTTGCTGACAATGCATTTTGACTTCCTAGTGAGTTCCTTTTCTAATTTGTTTTTCTGGTACTGGGGATTGAATTGAGGTTCTCTGTACCACTCCTTTTTCTTTTTTTAGAATTATTTATTTATTTATTTTCTTGTTTCAGAACTGTTTATTCACTCATTTTTATGGCCGACTCAGCCCGCCCTGAGGGCAGGGCTGGCGCAGCATGTGGTGCTGGGGATCGAACCAGGGTCCCTGCAGTCGCCCAAGCTTTCCCAAGCAGGCACTTTAGACCACTGAGCCATCCCGCCGGGCCCACCACTCCTTTTTTTAAAATTTTGAGACAAGGTCTCTCCAGGTTTCCAAGTTGCTCAGGCTGGGTTTGAACTTGGGAAGAACTGCAGGTGGAACACCTTGGTCAGGACTGGGCTCTTGACTCTGTCACTGGAAACAGGTAACTATGTTCTTTCTGGCCTCAATGAAAGCTCAGGTAGCCTGCCTGGCACTTTGGGAAGCACAGCAAACAGGGCTGGGCTGTACAAAGGTAAATCTCACCTACTCTCACGGGAACCTCTACCCCAGGTCCTGGGCCCCATCCTAAGCAGCCTTGCCAGTCAGGGGCCTGTCTGTGCTTCTAATCAGGGCTCTGTGCCATGGCCAGTGCAGAGAGCTGTATCCCTTCTCCAGACATGGTGGTGCAGCAGCCAGGGTGCCGAAGACACTTATACATACAGATTCATTTATTCACAGTATGATAGGATCAGACCCAAGGCATTATGCATGCTAGACAAGCCCTTTACGATGGAGCTGTACCCTCAGCCACTAACTGTGCATTGGCTTTCAAATCTCTGGGCCCCATTTCCTTTATGACTCATGATCGACCAGCCAGTCTCTCCTAGCCCTGGAGCTGCTTAAGAATTGAGCTGGTGGGCCTGGCAGGATGGCTCAGTGGTCTAAAGCGCCTGCTTAGGAAAGCTTAGGCGGCTGCAGGGACCGCAGTTCGATCCCCGGCACCACATGCTGTGCCAGCCCTGCCCTCAGGGCAGGCTGAGTCGGCCATAAAAATAAACAAAATAAAAATAAAATAAAAAAATTATAAAAAAAAAAAAAAAAAGAATTGAACTGGTGAACGGTGGAACTTACTTGTGGCTCTGGGCTGCCCTGCGCTCAGCCAAGGACCCCGAGATGTATTTGACCATGGGTATCCTCCTCATCAGGGTGAAGGGGAGCGTCTGGTCGAGCTTCCGGGCCACTCGCTCCGGGATGTCGAGGTTACAGCAGTACGTGAAGCCATCTGAGGTCAGGCACATTAAGTCAAATCAGAGGCAGCAAAGAGGAGGTGGCTGCGCATGCCCTGTGGCAGGATGTAGGCTCCCACACACTCTGGCTAGAGGTTCCAGCCCAGGGGAAACCTGGAGGTGCACGTTTGCATCCACCATACCTCACAGGGGACACAGCCAGCGACAGAGGTGGCAGGCAGTATGAACTCTTTGCCTTCCCCCATGCCTGCCCACCCGTCTCCCGAGCGTTTTGTCCTCCAACCACAGGCAAGGGCAACACACACTGGCCCTCAAACAGGAGCAGGCATGAGGCTGTTCTAACATCCCTAGGGGAGGTGACACCTTCTTGTACTTGGGTCCGTCCCAAACTGAAAGTGCCCTGCTCAATATGACAATGTAAGATTCTCTGGCAGTGTTCTGTACCGTCACCATCCCCAGTGACTCCAGTGCCCTGGTCATCTAACCTACGACTGCCTACAATAAAGATTCAGCTATCACTTATCCAGACAGCCTTTCCACAAATACTTATTAGACATCTATATGCCTGGATTAAGGAGTAAGTACAGCTTACCTGTCGCTTATCCAAAACAGCTAGGACCAGAAGTGTTTCAGATTTCAGGGATCTTTGAATATCTACATATCCATAATAGATATCTTGGAGATGGGCTCCAAGATTAAGCACAAAATTCATTTTTGTTTCATTTCGACCTTTTGCACATAGGTAGAGGGGAATTTTACACAATATTTTAAGTACACCTGTGTTTTTGACCCATCATGGTAGGTCAAGTGTGGAATTTTCCACTCGTGTTCAGTTGGTTCTAAAGATGTTTCCAGTTTTGGGGTACTTTGGAGTTCAGATTTCTGGGTGGGAGGCTGAATCTGTAGTAAGACAAGGAACCACTAGGGCACAGAAGTGGTGATAAGCACAAGTTTATAGAAGCTCACGCTGGGGCTCCTCCACTCCTCAGAGCGGGGAAGGCTCTTCCTGAGGAAGGGATGTGAATGTTGAACCCAACATCGAAAGAAGCAACAAGGACAGTGGGGCAGTAGAGAAGGGCCTGCAGGAAGCACCAGCAACAGAGATTCCTGACGTGGGCTCTTCTTTTCTTTTTTTTTTTCCTTGCTGCAGAACTTTTGCTTGTTTGTTTATTTATTTATTTTTATGGCCGGCTCAGCCTGCCCTGAGGGCAGGGCTGGCGCAGCATGTGGTGCTGGGGATCGAACCGCGGTCCCTGAAGCCGCCTAAGTTTTCCTAAGCAGGTGCTTTAGACCACTGAGCCATCCTGCTGGGCCCCTGAGGTGGGCTCTTGACTGGAATGAAACCTGCATTTTCAGCAAGGTACTTCTTTGCTAGCCAGAGCAGCTCACTCTTGAAAGGATGTTAAGCAGCCGTGCCCACTGGCCTCTTACCTCACACCAGCCTCTAGCTCTTGGGATAACTTAAAATGCCCCTGCCTATTTCTACACCCATTTGGGAAGGACAGTGTACTGTATTTCCAAATACCAATTCCATGTGATATCCAGTGCTGTAAAGTCAAATGCTAGATGAGAAATTCCAGCCTAAGTAACTATAACCCATGACACAAATATAAGCTGTTTTCAGAATTGGACAATAAACATTACTGGACTATGAGCTCTAACAAAAGGAAAATGACTGCTGTGAGCCCCAAGACAGCATAGCACAGCATTTGCTGCTGGGCCAGAGAGAGGATTAGATGAAGTAGCAGGGTCTGCAGGTGACAGGAATGGAGGCCACTTCCCAGGGAAGGGGTTCTAGAAATCTGCATGAGTTCTTGGGGTCTCTGGCTGAATACTGAGGTACACATACACAGGCGATCTCCACATGCCAAGCAAGAACAGCTTCTGGGGGAAACAACCGTTGGGAAGCTGCGAGCTAAGCAGTTCCCAGCTCATACAGGGTAGCAGTCCACACATGTTCCCGGCAGAGAGAGGAGATCTCAGTCCACACACAGGACATTCAGATCCCCACCCCCAACACTGCCTTAAAAGTAAGGCTAAACTAGCTGCTGACTAAAGGCTATGTTAGACTATTCCCAAAAGAGGTAACAAAACAAACTTCAAATTGTCAAGTAAATTTACTATTTGGACAAAAATCAACCCTTTTTTGCTTTTGGTTGTTTTGAGACAGGATCTCACTATTCAGCTCAGGTTGGCCCAGGCTGGTCTTGAGCCTGCATTGATTCTCCTGCTTCAACCTCCTGAACGGTGGGATTAC
This sequence comes from Myocastor coypus, assembly GCA_004027025.1. NCBI lineage: Eukaryota > Metazoa > Chordata > Mammalia > Rodentia > Myocastoridae > Myocastor > Myocastor coypus. Next base: position 9,949 of record PVJA010051587.1, read on the forward strand.
AGGCATGTTGCTACCACACCAGGCTCCTCAAGAGATCAATGCTCTTTAAAGGAAAATAACAAGATACAACCTTCAATAGTACAGCATTCACAGCGTGTAGCATACAATTAAAAATTGCTACGCATGCAAAGCACAAAAATTTGGCCCCTAGTCAGGAGGAAAACCAACAGAGAAAAACAGTATTAAAGTGGGAGAGATGATATTAACAGACAAGGAATCACCACAAATGTGTTTTTTAATTTTAAAAGTATAAAAAGTATAATTTTAATTTTATAAGTATTTGGGGTGGGGATGTAGGTCTGTGGTAAAGCATCTGCCTGGCAAATGTGATGCCCTGGGATTCTTGGTACAAAAAATGTTTTTTTTTTTTTTTTTAATTTTTTTATTTATTATTTTTATTCTTGTTTCAGAACCTTTGTTTGTTTATTCACTCATTTTTACGGCCGGCTCAGCCCACCCCAAGGTCAGGGCTGGCGCAGCACGTGGCGCCGGGGATCGAACCGCAGTCCCCGAAGCCGCCCAAGCTACCCCAAGCAGGTGCTTCAGACCACTGAGCCATCCCGCTGGGCCCCAAAAAATGTTTTAAAAATTAAAAAAAAAAAAAAAAATACACAGACACAGACACACACAGACACACACATATTAGTGGGTGTTTAGAATTTTTTTTTGTGGGACCAGGGATCAAACTCACTACCTTGCACTTGCCAGGCAGGCACTTGTGCCACTGAGCACAAGTGGTCCCTAGTGTGTGTTATTTAAAGGAAAATATAATAAATCTTAATAAAAAATGGAAACTAAAAAAGAACCAGGGGCTGGGGAGATAGCTCCGAGGCACAAGTGCCTGCTGGGCAAGTGCAAGGTCGTGAGTTCGAACCCTGGTCCCACCAAAAAAAAAAAAAAAAGAACCAAAAACATTGGTGTGGTGATACATGCCCAGCACTCAGCAGGCTGAGGCAGGAGGATCACTGTAAATTTCAGGCCAGCCTGGGCTATAGTAAGTTCAAAACCAGCCTGAACTATCTACCAAGACCTTATCTCAAAACAAAACAAAAGTAACAAGAGAAGAACAAAATAAAGGGCTAGAAGATAGCTCAGTGACATAGGTAACTGCCTGGAAAGTGAAAGGTCCTGAGTTTGATCCCTGGGACTCCCCCCAAAAGTGAACAAAATGAAAACTTTTGAACTGAAATATAATATGTGACAGGTGAAATAGTTTGATCAGAAAAAAAAAAATTAGAAGAAATAATGACCAGGGGCCCGGTGGGATAGCTCAGTGGTCTAAAGCGCCTGCTTGGGAAAGCTTGGGCAGCTTCAGGGACTGCGGTTCAATCCCTGGCACCACATGCTGCACCAGCCCTGCTCTCAGGGCGGGCTGAGCCGGCCATAGAAATGAGTGAATAAACAAACAAAGGCTCTGAAACAAGAAAAAAATAAATAAAATTTAAAAAAAAAAGAAGAAATAATGACCAGATTTTTTTTCAGATTTGAAGAAAGTTCTACTCTCAGATCCAAGCTCAGTGAACTATAATTAGGATAAACGCAAAGGAAGCCAGCTCAAGGCTGTCAGAACTGAACAGCTGAGGGTGGGGGCAGCTGGGAAATGGGAGTCTGGGTTTGATTAGTGCATGCTATATGGAGATGTGGAAATATCACACCAAACCCTTTCAGTCTGCACAATTTATACGTGTTAATAATATAATTAAAGAGCCTGGCAGGATGGCTCAGTGGTCTAAAGTGCCTGCTTAGGAAAGCTTAGGCGGCTCCAGGGACCACGGTTCGATCCCCGGCACCACATGCTGTGCCAGCCCTGCCCTCAGGGCAGGCTGAGCCGGCCATAAAAATAAACAAACAAACAAAAGTTCTGAAGCAAGAAAAAAAAATAAAATAAAAAAAGTTCTGAAACAAGAAAAAAAAATAATACAATTAAATAGCTGAAAACTGCTATTTGGTGGTGCACAGTTGTAATTCCAGCACTTGAGAAGGGGACTGCTGCAAGATCAAGGCCAGTCTGGGCTATAGAGCAATATCCTGTCTCAGAAACAAAAAAATGAAATAACAAAAAAGTAGCTAAAGGGGGCTTGTCAGGTAGCTCAGTTGATCAAAGCACATGATTTGGCAGTCACTCAAGTGTCAGGGACCACGCAGTTCAATCCCCACCTCCACATGGAGCATGAGACCTGCCCTTACAGCAGCCTGAGCCAGGGGAAAAAAAAAATCCTTTTCAAGTTGGGCTGGGGAGATAACTCAGTGAAATAAATTCTTGCCTGGCATGTGCAAGGTCCTGAGTTCAATCCCTGGTGCTGAAAAGGAAAAAAAAAAAAATAGTATACAGAAGTAGCTGAAGCTGGGTTGGTGTTGTACTCCTATAACCGCAGCATTTGGAAGACTGAGGCAGGAGGATCACAGTAAATTCGAGGCCATCAAGGACTACAGCCCCTAATCAGGAGGAAAACCAACAGAAACAACCAGTACCAAAGTGGGAGAGATGCTATTAACAGACAAGGAATTACTATAAACATGTTTTTAAATTTTTTTTTTTTTTTTTGTGGGACCAGGGTTTGAACTCACGACCTTGCACTTGCCCAGCAGGCACTTGTGCCTCGGAGCTATCTCCTCAGCCCCTAAACATGTTTTTTAAAATATAAGTATTTGGGGTAGGGATGTAGGTCTGTGGTACAGCATCTGCTTGGCAAATGTGATGCCCTGGGATTCCTGGTACAAAAAGGGCTACATACTGAGTTCAAGGCCAATTTACAGGGGCTAGGGAGTTGCTGCCTGGCAAGTACAAGGTTGTAAGTTCGAACCCCAGTTCTGAAAAAAAAAAAAAAAAAAAAAAA
>PVJA010051588.1:0-12778 GCA_004027025.1 Myocastor coypus
GCACCAATCCTCCTGCCTCAGCCTCCCGAGTGCTGGGATTACAGGCGTGAGCCACCACGTCCGGCTATGTCATTTTTTTTTTTTTTTAAATTTCCAAGAATTCACCCAGAGTTTCAGATTTTTTTTTTATTGATCCTGTTCATTTTTTTGGATGTGCAATAGTCCCTTGCTATTTCATGGGTTGACTTTTGTGGACTTACTGTTTCGCAGGTTTTGAAAAACTATTAATCTAAATTATTTATCGAAGATTTTTTGCTTATGGCAGAATTTTGCAGTACCATACAGTTTGTGTATGTCGTTAAAATTACACAGGTTTGTGAGTTTAGAAAATGGTTAAGACCATTAGAGGTGTTTTTACAAGTGCAGGAGTCCTGCTTATGACTCCAGGTGCTATGGCTGATTCTCTTGTGTGTCAGATCAAGATCAAGACCTGCATGGTAGAGTAATTAGTCAAAGAAAAAGTGATGTATGAGGGGCCAAGGAGATAGCTCAGTAGAATAAGCACTTGGCCTGGTAAATGCAAGGTCCTGAGTTCAATCCCGTTACCACAAAAAAAAGAAAAAGTGTTGTATGAAAAACAAGCAAAACAGAAGAAGAAAAGAATTGAAAAAAATGAAAGCTGAAGATGGTAAAATTATACCATTAAAAAGCAGGCAGAGATCCTACTAGGGTCCTGGACGATGATCCCAGATTGCCAGCATAGATTAGAGGCAGCATATAGTGACCTTCAGCAGATACTAGTGAAAAGACTTGGAAGAAGCTGAGGAATATAAAGAAGCATGTGTAGTTTTGGGCCCCGTGAAGTTAGAAGCCTGAAAGTACAGTGCTTTCTGTACAGTGCTTTTATATTAAGTCCTGGGGTCCACTACATTCAGTTCATTGTTTTTGCCACTGCTGGGTATTTGAGTAGTATGAGAATGGGATTCTTTTTATGCAGTTGCAAATATTATTCTTTACATAATATATGTCAAATAAATGACTTCATCTAAAAATAAAAATAAGTGTGGCAGAGGCCAGCCTGATAGCTCAGCAGACTAGGAGAGTACAGTAGCCAGTTTGATCTCTGGAATGCCCTGCCAGCCCTGCCCTGCCCCCGGGGCATGCTGAGACGTGGATTGAGACTGTGTGGTGGTGCGCACCTATATTCCCAGCACTTTGGAGGCTGAAAGGAGAATCACTAAGTATCTGATCTACATAGTGAGGCCCTGTAAATCCTGTCCTAAATACAGAAAATTAAAAAAATATAAAAATAAAAGTGTGGGAAAGAATTATAAAGCCTTTATATATAAATAGTAAAATAATTATAGCATCACTGCTTTGTTGATACTCACTTATCATGGGACTATCTGGAACATCGCCTCTGTGATTAGTGAGGGACCACTGTAATACATTTTACTAAAAAGGAAATCAGGTCTTTGTAAATTTTTCTCTTTTAAATGTAATTGGTTATTGTAAGGTCTCACTACGCAGCTCAGACTTGTGGTGCTCCTGTTTTCAGCTTCCAGTGCTGGGATTGCAGGTGTGCACCACTATGCCTAGTCTCTGTGGCCAGCTCAGTGCATCCTGGGGCAGAGCTGACACAGCATGTGGTGCCAGGGATTGAACCTTATCTTTGCTCTTGCCTAAGTTTGCCTAAGCAGGTCCTTTAGTCCACTGAACTATCTTGCTGGCCCCAAATGTTTTCTTTTACTTATACAGAGTGTGTGTTATCCACAATCAGTTGTCATTTTCGTGTTTGTTCTTGGTGACTTTTTTCTTTTTTTTTGTTTTTTTTAAATAAATAAAGTCTTTTGTTTTTTGTTTGTTTGTCAACTTTATTACACCTGGCTCAGCCTGCGTGCCCTAAGGGGTGGGACTGGCACAGCATGTGGTGCTGGGGATTTTTCTTTGGATAATCCAGCAACTACTATTTGCTTCAGAGAAACTGAAATGCAAACTGGAGCCTTGGTGCAGGACAGGCTGTTGAGAGTGGAATGGCTGGGATCCTGCCAATAGCTTCAGGTTTTCTTGCAGGCAGTGTGGTTTGCTGGAGGAAGAACCTGGGGTCTTTGCTAGTGGGGGCAACAGTCTGGGCCTGGTGGGTTAGGACCCAGGGCTATAGCAGGACTAGAGGCTTAGGAGTTTTTGGCACTCCAATGCCCCAGTGCGTTTTTTTGCTGTTTAGCCCTTTTGCTCATTTTCAGTCTACTTGCTCCTTTTGATTATCTCCTGCCACTGCTGCAAAGGTCTCTTTTCAGCTCTTTTTTTTTTTTTTTTTTTTTTTAGGGAAAGGTCTACAGGGTGTTCAGGGTCTCACTATGTAGATCAGCCTTGTAGTGAATTGCCTGTTTACAGGTGAGCACCACCACACCCAGTCTCCAATGCCATCAGCACTCCACGGGGACAAGGCTGGCACTGCAGGCCTGGGATTGAACCCCTGGTCCCTGCACCTGCTTACAAGTGCTTTAATCCACTGAACTATTTGGTCCTCGTTTCAGTCTTTTAAGAGAAGATTCCTCCAGTCATCAGTCATCTGCCAAGTGGTAGAGAGGGCGTACCTGGGAACTGAGCTCTCTTCATTTAGTCTCTCTCTATACTTTCTCTTTCTTTTTTTTTAAAGAATTTTTATTTATTTATTTATTTTTCTTGTTTCAGAGCCTTTATTTGTTTATTCACTCATTTTTATGGCCAGATCAGCCCAACCCAAGGGCAGGGCTGGTGCAGCATGTGGTGCCGGGGACTGAACCGCGGTCCCTGAAGCCACCCAAGCTTTCCCAAGCAGGCGCTTTAGACCACTGAGCCATCCCACCGGGCCCCTATACTTTCCCTTTCATTCCACTTTCCAAGGCTGCTGGAGCCACCAGCACCCACACTTGACTGGTCCCTAGAAATTCTGTGACAGATTGGTTCCCAGCTTTTTCTATTGGTATTTTTAGTGTTTAGTTTTATTGCAATCTCTGATCACCAACTTATCACTGTATTTTCTTTCAGATGTTTTGTTTGATCCTGTGGCTTTTTTTTTTTTTTAAACCTCTTTACTTATCTTTGCTTTCAAAACTAAAGAGATCTTTCACTCATTGTTACCAGGAATCTGGCTCCCATTCTCTTCTCAGCCATTTGGCTAAAATACAGTGTAGAAAGCTGGGTGCTGATACCAAGGAGTCAGCCCTTCCTCGCTTGCTGGCTCTAAGTCACTTGTGCCTTTGATGACAGGCTTCACATTAGTGGCCAAGGTGTAGAAGTGAAGAGTTTACTGTATAACAGATACAGTAATTTTCACCTTCAAACAAGGAGGCCAACAGTATCACAGAGACATCTGCCCCAAGTCATTCCTAGGATTCAAGGAAGTATAGTGATTATTTTATTTACACAATGTACTTGCTTATCTACATTTTTCTTAGGGGTTACTTTGGAATAGGTAGCAGAAATGCCTAATTCTTTTCCCTCAGTGGCCTTAATTGTATAAGAAGCTGAAGAAGGAAACTTAGGGAAGAAAACATTCTTCCCTAATCTAAATCAAGCTCAAGGAGAGAGGGTCAAAGAAAAACTTGAGGTATTAATAAGAAAGTGGATGAGGTGTGAAATCATACACTAAGTGAAGTAAATCACATGCAAGCTTCAATGTTCATGGATTCAATTACATATAAAAGAAACCCAAAGCATAAATAAAGAATTAAATAAAAATAAAATAGGAAGTTGGGAGCTCTGTAGATCTTTCTATCTGAAAAGCAGATCAAGGGATGGAAGGAGATGAGGAAGGAGAAGGAAAAGGGATGAAAAAGGAATTGGAATGTGTTGTATACATGTACCAATATCATACAAGAAATGCAAACATGTACTAATACAAAATTAATAAAATAAAAGAATTTTTGTTAAAGTAAGAATGCTCCCTTTCATGACATCTTTGGGCAAAGGCCATGGTTCCCAGGTTATATGCCTTGTTTTGGAAATAGCTGGCCAGGCAGCCAGGTGATATTGAAGGAATGAGCACAGCTTGTAACCATAGCACATGGTTAGGTCTGAGACCTGGCAAATGATTATGGATATTCCCTCAGGCCCAGTGATATCTAACAATGTTAGAGGGATGTTAAGAGGCAATGAAAGGGGACTCTTGAACATGCCTTATTTCCCAAAGAAGTTTTATCATGTGTGCCACTTCTACATATTAGTTCTGTTAAATAAAAACTATAGGGAGTCATTGTTAGTTGTTGTTTTAGACTAGGCTTCTGTAGTAGGTCTCGGCATACCAGACTAATGATTAGGATAGAGTCGCCTATGCTAAAATTCAGTCACGAGGGTGAAGCTTACCATTTGTTTGATCTTCTGGAGCCAGTTACAATCGACAAGAGAGTGAGGTTCCCAGTCTTAGTACTTACATAAAAGAAATCGCATGAAGTAACTCAATATTTAGCTGATTAGTTGTTACCCTATTTTTCTGTCTTTTCCTTATCAGAAAAGTAACTTTAAATTTATCAATCTATTTTTCATCTTTTAGTTTGTGCATCTCTTGGCCCTTTTCTTTATTTAGAACCAGTTTGCTGCTCACTTGTGGTCTTTGGAGCACTTTATTGGGAAGAGTGGAAATGAAATATTACCAAATTCTAGAATCAAATCTTAAAAGTTTTAACTTTAAACACATCTTGCAATTTATTCAGAAAATACCTGTTAATGCTCAACTTCCATTTTTCTGAAAATTTAGGCTTTACCCTTCGTTGTGGAATATTTTTTTTTAACTTTTTTCCCTTCCTTAACTTAGTAAAATGTTCCTTGTAGACATCTCCATATGGATCAAGTTAGATGTAAGAGTCAGTTTGCCTCTGAGTAGATTAGGGGATCTCAGCATATTTTCTGGCCAACTTATACTACCACAAGAATGTGTCTGATTATTTGGACTTGTCTAAAATTGCCATTCACGGGGCCTGAGGGATGGCTCAGTGGTCTAAAGCACCTGCTTGGGAAAGCTTGGGCGGCTTCAGGGACTGCAGTTCGATCCCAGGCACCACATGCTGCTCTAGCCCTGCCCTCGGGACGGGCTGAGCCGGCCATAAAAATGAGTGAACAAAGGTTCTGAAACAAGAAAAAATAAATAAATAAATAAAATTAAAAATTCAAAAAAAAAAAATTGCCATTCAGTTTAATTGGTGCCAAAAATTCTCTAAAACCCCACTGAGTGGAAGGAAGATTTGAAAGAATCTAAAGCAAAGCCTGAGAGTATCCTTAAACTTAGTCTATTTGAGTATTTCCTTTTCTTAGGCTTACATAGTGTCTATCATTTGGATTATAATTTGCAGTAATATATTATATGATTTTCATTGTTTATCTTTTGGTGTTATCAATACATACTGCACCAGTTTTCCATAAAAGAAATTTATTGAAATTTGCTTTTAAGTATGGAGGGGAAGTTAAAAAAATAATTTATATTTTCCAGTGGTTTATCTTTACGTTATGAAGAAATAACCAGAGGACCAAGTTGTGTAATTCGAGGTGTTGTGGCTAAGGGCCCTGTAAACTCTTGTCAAGGCAAGGTAAGCACTTCCCATATATGTTTTTTGTTTCTTACATGGTAAAAGTAAAATTCAAAATTCAAAATTAAATGACCTGTTTTGTAAACAGGGTGACAATAATGAGCTATAGAAATTAATCAGCATCATGTCACTTGTTACATCCAAAAGGAAAGTTGGCACATTCATTACTGTGTTTGTTGCTTTCTGTTTTGTTTTATTATATGTGCTGCCGAAGTGAGCATTGTTTTTGTTTTGTTTTGATTTTGATTTTGCTTGAACTTCCCACCTCTATCCTTTTTGAGACTAAGTATGGCCTCGAACTTGTGTTCCTCCTACCTCAGAATCCCAAGCACTGAGATTGTAGGCTTTTGCTGACACTCATAGTTTAACTACTCTAGTTGTTTAAGCATTGGCAATTAGATGTTTTTCAGCTGTCTTTATTCAGAGCTACTTTCCTAACAGTTGTCTAGTAGTAAGCTAGATGGCATATGTTTTCCATCTATTTTATATTTCGTGCACAAAAAAGACAATTAGAAGTCATGGTGGCTCACCTCTATAATCCCAGCACCCTGAGTTGCTGAGACAGGAGGATTGTGAGTTCAAGAGCAGAGACCCTGTCTTAAAAAGGGCGGGGAGATGTGGCACAGTCTGAAGGCCCTGGGTTTAGTCCTTAGTGCTTCCAACAGAAAAAGTGAGCTTGCAAAGGCGAATTATTTTTTGCTGTACTTCAAGTGAAACAGCCCTAATCTGAGATAATCCAAAATATGTAGTTCTTTTGAGTATTAAATTTCATTTCTAATCTAAGGTAATGAGTTGCAATTAAAACATTGTATAAAATGACCTTCAAGCAATGCATATTTGGTATATTTTGCACATAAATGAATTTTCTATTTCCACTTGGTCTAATCTGTCCCATACCCAGGAAACTTCATTCCCAAAGTCCGAAGTGCTTCTGTACCAAGCATTTCAGATTGTATAGTTGAATCAAATTAAAATTCAAGTTTTGTACATCTTTCTGAATGCAGTTTTCTAGGGGAAAAGTAGATCATTGAAATTCTTGGTGAATCTGACTTTAATAAGATAAATGTTGTAAAATTTCTAGATTTTTAAGAATTTTTAGGGCCAGCCAGATAGCTCAGTGGATTAAAGCACCTGCTTAGGTAGACACAGGCTAGAAGTTCAATTCCTGGCCAGCCATGTCAGCCTGTCCCCAGGGTGCACTGAGAGAGCCACTGAGACTGGGTTTGGTGGCACTCACCTGTGATCCCAGTGCTTGGGAGGCTGAAAAATAGGATCACTGCAAATCCAGTCTGTGTAGTGAGGCCCTGTAGACTCTGTGCTAAATACTTTTTTTTTTTTTTTTTTTTAATTTTGAGGGTTGGAGACATAGCTCAGCAGTATAAGCACCTACCTACCTGGCAAGTACAAGGGCCTGAATTCAAGGCCTGGTACTGAAAAAAAAATTTTTTTTTAAATTTTGAAATAACTACATTTATGAGGGGTACAGAGATAGTTTCACAGAAACTTTCTCTATTAACATGTTACAAAATCTCATGTACTTATCAAAAACTTAACATTGATACAATTCAGATGCTTTGTAGTTACTGTTGCTTAGTACCTATATTCAGATATATCCAGTTACTATTACTGTTCTGCTCCATATGCAGTCCAGTCAAAAACGTTGGCTTACATGTGAAAATATGTAGAATTTAACTTTTTTCTTCTATATTATTTCATGCTTTTTAAAAATGCCCATCTTGGTTGATCCCCAGGCCTGCCATGCTGGCACCACCCCCAGGGCACGCTGAGACAGCTGAGACTGGGCAAGGTGGTGCTCACATATAATCCCAGCTCTTGGGAGGCTGTAAACAGGTGGATCACTGAGTCTGATCTAATAGAGACCCTTTCCTAAAAATACAAATGAATTAACTAAATTAAAATGAAAATACCCATCTTCATTCTCATAATTATTCAGGGTTGTACATCTGAATTGAAGAGGCTATTATCTATGGTAAGGAAGCAGTACACATCATTTTTTTCCTGATTCTGCTTATATAAGTGCTAGTTTTATCCAATATAAAATTGGTGAATAGATTTATATCATATGAAAATGTAAAAGCAAAAAAAAAAAAGATTGTAGTGGAGATGCTGAACTACTTACATGTGTATTTTGGACTTGGGTTTAACTTTTACTATTTTTTAAAACAGAATTTTAACCTGAAGGTGATTCTACCAGGCTTAAAAGAAGATTCTCAAATTCTGAAAATCAGATTACTACCAGGTAATGCTATTTTAAGAATCCAAGTACTTAACTTTTAAACAATACTTTAATAGTACACTTGATCTGTAATGATAAGTTTGATGTTTGAGGGTGTTAATTTGCATTTTCAAATATAGCATTTACAGAATTGCCTAGTTGTTTGTTTATTTATTTGTTTATTTTTCCTTGTTTCAGAACTTTTGTTTGTTCATTTTTATGCCCGGCTCAGCCTGCCCTGAGGGCAGGGCTGGCGCAGCATGTGGTGCCGGGGATCGAACCGCGGTCCCTGAAGCCTCCTAAGCTTTCCTAAGGAGGTGCTTTAGACCACTGAGCCATCCTGCTGGGCCCTTGCCTAGTTTTTAAAATGCAAAAGGATTGGAAACATTAATGAAATTATAAAAATCTTATAAGAAAAATTTGAATATCGACAATATATTGGGAGCTATTTTCCTATGATATATGTACTAGGCTTACATTAGAACTGGGTCTGCCTTTTACCTTTTGTTGATATAACTTTCACATTTTAAAGAAGTTACTGATTTCATTTAAACTAACTTAATAATGACTTAATTTGAGAAGGTGAAATTGCATTAAATTTAACATGGGGTAGAAATGCTGGCCAATTTGAGAGGTGGTCTGCTGTGAAATTCAGAGTGCATTCTGGAGTTAGCCCTCTGGGTTCGCCTCTAAAGAGTGGTCTTTGCCTCACTTTGTCTTCACAGAGGTGGGGAAAAAGCATGTGCTCTGGCCAGCCTGGGAAAGCTGCTCGTTGTGCCACGTGCAGGGGCTTCGGTGGGCACAGTGCCGTGTGTGCACAGCAGCATGAGTGCTGCATGCCACAAACAGGATCACACTTGCCTTGGAAGTCAGTGCTGTTTTATAACTTGGATCCCACTTTTATTCATGAGAGACCGTTGTGCTGGTTTCCAGTCAAGCAAAACCTGTTAGTTGGCTTTCACAAATTCAGGTTGTAAGGTTTTCTCTTCAGCATGCATTGACAAGGAGAAATTTGCACATCAGTAGAGATAAGAAAAAGGTTTCATTTTGAAGGCTAAGTAGTAAAATTCTTAGAAACTAAACATTTATTAATGTTTTTTAATTTTAGGGCAAAAATAGGGAAGTAGGATAGTGATAAAAGTAATGGGGTTTTAAATTATAATCCAAGATTTAAGCTCTGTCTGCCACTTGTGTGCTGGGCAAATTGTTTAATGAATACTAAATTTTAAACATTAAGTATTTAAGTAATTCTCAAAATAGTTCTAATCTCATGATTAATAATAAAATTTTTCCTCTATAAAATGGAAGATAATAACCGTACTTTTTTGGTTGACATTATTCTGAAGTTTATAATAAAAATAGTGTCTAATTCAAACTTTACAATGTCTGCCTGGCCCGGCGGGATGGCTCAGTGGTGTAAAGTGCCTGCTTAGGAAAGCTTGGGCGGCTGCAGGGACCGCTGTTCGATCCCCAGCACTACATGCTGCGCCAGCCTTGCCCTCAGGGCAGGCTGAGCCGGCCATAAAAAATAAACAAACAAACAAAAGTTCTGATACAATGTCTGCCATATAGTAAATAATAAATGTTAATGAATATTATTAAAAACTAAAATGTGTTTCCAGGAACTGTTTTTGTATGTTTACGTTAACCAGTATTTGCTGTAAAGTGAATTTTATTTTATTTTATTTTTTTTGTCTTTTTGAGACAGGGTCTTGCTATGCAGTTCAGGCTGATCCTGAGCTCACTTTTGTAGCCCAGGCTGGTCTCGAACTCGTACCAATCCTCCTGCCTCAGCCTCCCGAGTGCTGGGATTACAGGCGTGAGCCACCACGCCCGGCTGTAAAGTGAATTTTAAATATTAATGATTGTGGAGTTGGTAACATCATCTTACTGTAGACACAATCTTACAGTAAATGTAACTTGTTTGTTTGTTTTTTAAGGTTTTTTTTAAAGAATTTTTTATTTTATTTATTTTTTCTTGTATCAGAACCTTGTTTGTTTATTCACTCTTTTTTATTTATTTATTTATTTTTTGCCTTTTTGAGACAGGGTCTCGCTGTGCAGTTCAGGCTGGCTTTGAGCTCACTTTTGTAGCCCAGGTTGGTCTCGAACTATTCACTCATTTTTTATGGCCTGCTCAGCCTGCCCTGAGGGCAGGGCTGGTGCAGTATGTGGTGCTGGGGATCGAACCATGGTCCCTGAAGCCGCCCAAGCTTTCCCAAGCAGGTGCTTTAGACCACTGAGCCATCCCACCGGGCCCCTGTTTTGTTTTGTTTTGTTTTTTTTAACTTTATTATTTATGTTGTGGTCGGCTCAGCCTGACCAGGGGGTAAGGCTGGTACGGCATGTAGTGCCAGGGATCAAACCACAGTTCCTGCAGTTGCCTAAGCTTTCCTAAGCAGGCTCTTTAGACCACTGAGCCATCTCACTGGCCCCTGTAACTTGATGATGTCAGCAGCAGTGTGTCATAGAATAAAGTGTGTTTCAGTTCATTTGAAGAAGTGTAAGCAGCCACATTGTTACTTCCACTGAAGAAATTAGTTATTCTGTGCAGTTAATGTTGGTAAATAAAAGGCAGTTTAATGCCTTTATTTTTCTTCTTAAATTTCCCAGAATTTTTTTTTTTTTTTTTTTTAGTGGGATGAGGGTTGAGACAGAGGCTTGCTGTGTTATCCAGGCTGGTCTAGAACTCTGTGGAGCTGAGGCTGGCCTTGAATTCAAGAGTTTCCTGCCTCAGCCTGCTGAGTGCTGGGATTACATTTAGGTGTGTGTAGCCATACTTGGATTTCCCCAGGGTCTTTCTTAAAATTTCTGGTATTCAAGTGATTTCAAGCATGAGTTGTCACTATAGGTAATGTCATAACTTGGGGCAGAAAAATGTGACATCAGTGTTTTCCTCTACAATTTAAAGAGCTGTCATTATCTATAGAAACTGTATTTAGGGGATTTAAAATTATTAAACATTGACGTGGTTTAGATATTTTTCTTGGCATTTCTTAAACAGTAATTTTTTGATATTTGTTATTTCAATACTTGATTCTCTGAAACCTAAATAAGCATTTCATTATGTAATTTCCTGATAGGTCCCCCTCGCAGGTTGAAGGTGAAACCTGATTCTGAAATTTTAGTTATAGAAAATGGAACAGCTTTCCCATTTCAGGTGGAGATTCTAGATGAATCAGATAACATAACAGCACAGCCAAAATTGATTGTTCACTGTAAGGTAAGCTTACTTAAATTTTATTTTGAATCCTGTGGTAATAAATGGCATTGACTGCATCTTTATAGTAAGACTTATATACTAAGTCTTTAGTGACTGTTATGTGGAAAAGTTTATGGGTTCTCTCATTGCAAGTAGCTTTTCAGTATCCATAAGCCAGCTTTGTCCACTTTTGTGGGGAGACTTATGGATGAAAGTTTTCTACTTTCCTTTCTCGCTCATCTTAAGTTATGAAGTATTTTGTTTATAAACAGAATGATAAATAGCTTTTGGCCTTGTCAAAGGATGAATAAATAAAGGTGGGTGAAAGGGAAAGGAAAACTAGCCAAGTTTAAGCTGGGCATGGTGGTGTACGCCTGTAATCCCTGCACTTGGGAGGCTGCGGCAGGAGGATCAGTGTGACTTCCAGACCAGCCTGGGCTACAAAAGTGAGCTCATGGCCAGCCTGAACTGCATAGCAAGACCTTGTCTCAAAAAGAGGACCAAAAAAAAAAAAGAAGCCAGGGAGATAGCTCAGCAGCTTAAGTGCCTGCCTGGCAAGTACAAGGTCCTGAGTTTGACTCCCAGTACCAAAAAAAGGGGCTGGGGAGATAGCTCCCTGGTACCAAGTACCTGCCTGGCAAGTGCAAAATCGTGAGTTCCAACTCCAGTCCTGCAAAAACAAAAACCCAGTACCAAAAAAAAGATAAATATGTTAATGTTTCATTGTTTGATCAATCTTATACACAGATATCTATTAATCTAAACTGACCCGATGATGAAAATATGTAATATAACCATTGTTAAATTTTAAAAAAAAGTAATAAGAAAAACAAAAGCATGCATTTGCGTAAAACACATAGTTTCAAATCAATTCTACATACTTTGTTGCATTTTCTCACTCTACAGCTTTTGGAGTATGGAAGTCGATACTATTTTCTACACTTTATAGATAATGAAACTGAGATACTGAGTTTAAAGTACTTGCCCAAGGGTATATTGCTAATAAATGAAAAATAGAGCTACAACCCAAGAGTTCTCTTTTGTGGTTCACAAAATAATAAATCATGAGTGTTTTTTTCCAACCTTAAAAAAAAATAATAATAAATAAATAAAAACAGTGGGGTTAAAGAAATTGATACTGCTTCTAAAACAAGTTTCATTTAGCATTATAGAAAATTTTTCTTTAGAAGTTCTCTGGAGTGGTGGGTTCTAGTTAGAATTTTCTTGTTTATAGCCAGAAATAGTAGCTGTATTGAAGTATTCGAAATTATAAACAATTAATTTGAGTAATCAGTTGTCTTTCCTATAGTTTCTGGGAGCCCCCAATCTTCCAGTGTATGTGGTGGACTGCAGCAGCTCTGGAACCAGTATTTTAACAGGATCTACAATTCAAGTCCAGAATATTAAAAAAGACCAGACACTTAAAGCAAGAATTGAAATACCTGTAAGTTGTTATTGTTACTCAATGATATTATATTTAGGTTTTAACACAGTTTTTAATAGCATTATAATATTTTATGCAATTCGTTTGAATTTTTAAAAATAAGGTAATTGTGATTTCTTTAGCCAAAAAGGAGAAAGGGCAGCAGAAAGTGGCTCGGAGACTTGTTTAACATTTTGTGCCAAGCTGGCGATGTGGCTCAGTGGCACAGCCCCTGCCTGGCAAGCATGAGGTCGTGAGTTAAGATTCCTGGTACCAAAAAAAATGTGTGCGAAATATTAACCACTTTCTTAAGCCTTTTATAGTATCTGTAGTTATTAGTCATTCTCTAAAAAGTTTTTCCTAATAATGAAATGTATTGTGTTGTTCTTTGGGGTTTTCATCTTTCTTTCTTT
>PVJA010051589.1:0-12775 GCA_004027025.1 Myocastor coypus
TAGCCCAGGCTGGTCTTGAACTCGCACCAATCCTCCTGCCTCAGCCTCCCGAGTGCTGGGATTACAGGCGTGAGCCACCACGCCCGGCTTAAACAGTCTTCTAGTTAAGGGAGCATCAAAAGTCTCAGTATCAAGAATCAGGGAAGTGGGGCTGGGGAAATAGCTCAGTAGAATAAGTGCTTGTCCAGCAAGCACAAGGGCCTGAGTTCAATCCCTGGTCCTGCAAAAAAAAAAAAAAAAAAGAATCAGGGAAGAAAGACATTGACCTAACCTTGATGTGGATTGGTTGTGGGGCATCCCAGGGCAGGGTGTCCAGGATGAGCAGCAGAGACCGAAGCAGGGGATGGAAAAGATTCATAGCAAATGCCTTGGGCCGGCCAAATAGCTCAGTGCATTAAAGTGCTTGCAAGCAGGCGCAGGGGCTGGAGGTTCGATCCCCAGGGCTGCCATCCTGGGGCCCCACCCCTGAGGTACACTGAGATAGCAATTGAGATTGGGCCTGGTAGCACATGCCTGTAATCCCAGCTCTTGAGAGGCTGTAAACAGGAGGATCACTATAAGTCTGATCCAGTAGTGAGACCCTGAACACCTTGTAGACCTTTCCCTAAAAGTAAATAAATAAACAAACGCCTTGACCTCTTCCACATATGGGTCTCCCCGCCCTATCAGAATGGCGCTGAACAGCCACTGCTGGGAAGAGATCCCTCTCAGCTGCATCTTCAAATGATCCCTGCATCTCATGGCTGTGAAGACAAAAGGGATAAGACGGGGTGGGGGGGGGGCTAGAACTAAGTGCGCGTCTGGTGAGTAGCACCAGCTATGGTGTGTCTTTCCTCTGCTGCCTTCAGCTAAGTGCCTTCCATGGCTGGACCTATGCATGCCCCCCAAGACCCCCAAGAGTGAGGACCGGGACCCTTCCCACCCAGGCTGGCCGGGAGGAAGCTCACGCTGCTGACCTTTAAGTCTCAGGTGACCCAAGTGGCATCCTCTCCTTGCTCACAGAGAGTTCCTGTCCTCCGGCCAAAGCTGCACGTAAACGACATGCACAGGGGAAGAAGCAGGAAGAGCCCTTTATTCAGAGAGGTGTGCCCCGTCCTGGCTCTATGCTAAATGATGAGGGAGGCAAAGAGCTGCAGGTCCCTGGGGAGGAGCATGCAGAAGGCTATGAGGCTCAGAGGGGCAGCGGGTGTCCTGGAGCCTCAGGACAGGGCCACCTCAGGAAAGTCTTCCACGGGGTCAGAGGTGGCAAAGTCACTCTGGACTTGCATGTTAAAGGGATCTGCGGCGTGGGCGAAGTGCACGTGGGGGCAAGGAACCACAGTGGGATGAGGAAGGGTGGATTGCAGCTCCTGTATGTGCACGGAGATGGGGAGGAGGCTGGGTGGGAGACGGGACTGGGGAGCCAGGGCAGAGGCTAGAAGACGCCCAGCTCTATAACCGCTGTGGAACATGGACCTTGCTTCATCGCGCTAGGGGGTGCAAGAATTTCACTCCAGCCACCTTGTGGAAGATGGAACACAGGCTAAAGCACTGGAGTCCAGGAATGCTTTCATGATCCAGTGGGAAGACAGGGATGGAGAGAAGGAAGGCAGGAAATGCTTATAGGAGAAGCAGAAAAGGTCAGGTCTTTGAGACGTGGCCCTGTGGCGGCTGCAGGGTGGAGGAAAGAGAGCAAGGCAGGTGGCAGGAGGTGGCATCACTCTGTACTCGGGGAAACAGCTTCTGCAGCAGAGGTGAGTGTGAACCGCAGTGCAGCAAGGCTACTCGTGACCTAGAGGAACAGAGATCGGGGTGCAGATCATCAGAATGTATGGGGAAGCCCGGGGTGGGGACATGAACGTCGAGTCATCAGGGTGAAGAACGAAGGTGGAGCCTCAGCTCTGGCAGAAACCACCAGGGGGGTGAGGAGGGCTAGGCCCCAGGTGCCCAAGGAGGGAGGAATTACTGGAGAGCGTCGTGCTACGAACCCCGGTCGACACAGCGCCATCTATGAAAGAAACAATAAACCTTACAGGCTCTACGCGGGAGAGTTGGGTGTTTGAACCATAGCTAGGGAAAGCTTAGCGGGCTAAGTGTTTAGAGAAGAGGACGCGTCCGAGGCAGTGGACATTTTGGAGAATCTTATCTGGGATGGGAAGCAAGGGAAGGGAAGGAAGGGTGGGACGGGGGTGAGAGAGGAGGTCCCTGGGAAGGAAAATGTGGCAGAGGACATAGGAAAGACAGCGTGGCTGCTTTGTTGATGGCCGCGGAGAGACACGCTGTAAACACACAGGAACATTCTGTTAGGAAGGAAGCAGGCGTGTGTTTTGGCCGCCGCCCCTGGGGAGAGTGTTCCTCAGAAGGGACAACAAACTTCCTTGGAACCCTCTCGCCTGAGATTTCTTCACACTTCTATGTTCCTTTTAATTAAATCACCCTTTTTTCTGGAGAGCACCCGGGGAGCTCAGGAACAGGAAGGAAGCTGTCACAGCACGCAGAGCCGCTCCACGCCTCTCCGCGGGCCGCCTCAGCCACTGCCCAGGGCCCGTGGCCCGCTCGGTGACAGGCCCACCCCAGGAGGGGGTGTGACATGAAGTCTGAGTTGCCAAGCACAGAGGTTCAAGGACCTTGTGGGCAGGTGGGGTTCTTGCTTCATGCAAGAGAGCACCATGGCAGAAACCCCAGACCAGAAAGGGTGCCTAGAGCCTCGGAGACCGCGTGTTTGGGGCCAAGCGAGATGCTATCTGGGCTTGTGGGACCCAGAAAAAAGACAGTCTTGGAACAATTTGGGCAGGGAGACAATAGGATTATTTATTTCCTGGCACAGGAATGAATGAATCTTTCTTCCAAATGCAAAGCAGGCATTAAATCCAAGGACAATACGTGGCCATGGCGGGGCCAGCATTCCAGTAATAAGTACGGGCTTTCTGGGTGCACAGTGAAGACAGCCCCATGGGGCTTCAAAGAGACATGTGGATTTCTTTTGCTCTTCTTAAATAAACAAAATTAAGAGAGGACAAGTACTTCCTACAGCTGCGATCCCAGGATTTCTCTGGATCCTGTCCCAATCCTGGCCTGACCCGGGATCCTGCTTTTTTCTGCCTGAAGCAACGTGTATGCAGCACTCCTCAAGCTGATCTTGAACCCATCCGGGCATCTCCATTAAAAAGCCAGGGTGGAATACTCTCCAAAGACTCGCAGACTGCCCCCACCCCTTGTACCTCAAAGTCTCACGCCTTTGAGGATAAACATATATTTCTTCCAATAAGCCCCCATATTTGTTAACAAAACGAGATGAAGTGGGGGGGCTGGTATCAAAGAGTTCATGCTTCTGCAGTGGTCCCGGGGTGCCCCGGATAACTGATGTATTTTCTAAAGCCGGCTTTCACTTCTTGAAAGGAGTAAATCTGATCTTTAGGTACAAAGAACATCCTGGGTTCCTCTATCTCAGCCTTTAAGCTCCCGACAAAGCTTCCTATTGAAAATAAGCGTGGAGAAGCTGATGCCGGTCAGTAGATCCAGAGCCAGCTCCTGAGCTCCCCACTTCCTGCCTGGCAGGCACAGTGCCAGCCCATAGAAAGTCTGTCTCTGGAGGGACGGCAAGGCTCTTTGTAGAGTCACCTCTTGTGACTTCCCAGAAATCCTCTTGAGTCCGGGAATTGCCAATGGAGCCCCCCCCCAACGTCACGTGATCCCCTCCACCCACAGACAGCCCTCTTTGAGCCCCTGGTTTACATATTCCCACAAGTCAAAGCAAGGACATTTGGTCCCGCCCAGTTATGAAAACAATACACATATGTCCAGTCGTGCAACAGGCTTAGGAATTAAAAATGTCTGCGAATTCCACATAGGCTGACTTGCCCTCCACATGGAGCTGTCCTTTGGCCGGAGAAAGAACAAAGTATAAGGAGCCCTTGAGGTCAGATCATTGCAGTTCAGTTCTGTGAAGGTTTCTGCCTCTGATCTCACATTTTGCTAAACATAAAGAGGGTCCAAGAAATCAAAAGCCAGGTCTGGGTCTCAGGGACCTCACAACGCAGAGAAGGACAGGATGTGCACCCCTGCAAAATAGTTCACTGACGCATCCCTACAGGTAATATATTTTAATCAGCAACCTGCCTCATGCCAGGCACTGGAGAAGACGTTAGAGTAATGAACATGTGAGTCCTCATCCTGCCCTCAGAGTTGGCTGCCTGGATGCGGGCTCTGGCTCAAGGGCATCAATAAACACACGCTGTCTTACTAGAGTGAGTTGGGCTCATGGTAGCAGGACTTGCTAAGAGGCAGGAAGAACTGTGTAGCCAAAAAAGTTCGGGGCGCGCTGAGACAGCGATTGAGACTGGGTGTTGTGGCACGTGCCTGTAATCCCAGCACTTGGGAGGCTGAAAACAGCAGGATCACTATGAGTCTGACCTGTGTAGTGAGACCTTGACCCTATAGATAATGTCCTAAATACATTAAAAAAAAAAAAAAAAGCGATGTACCATATAAATCCACCATAGAAGGAACAGGTGTATCTGCGCCAGCTCCTGGACACCGCCTACTTTCCGTGAGCTGAGCCATCTCGATGCCTCACGTAAAAAAAAAAAAAAAAAAAACAGCGCAGTATCTGCTCCTTTGCAACTGGCTTATCTCATGCAATACGGGGTCTCCTGGGCTTCCTCACATCGTTCCATGATTTAGGGGTTCCTCTTAGTGCTAACTAAGATTTCATTGTGTGTGGAGAGTGTGTTAAATTCCTTCATCCCTGGATAGATAGTTCCTTTTTTTTTTTTTTTTTTGTCTTTTTAAGACAGGGTCTCGCTATGCAGTTCAGGGTGGCCTTGAGCTCACTTCTGTAACCCAGGCTGGTCTCCAACTCACACCGATCCTCCTGCCTCAGCCTCCCGAGTGCTGGGATTACAGGCGTGCACCACCACGCCCGGCTTGGATGGATAGTTCCTTGCTACAACATTTTGGTAGAACAAATGGCGCTGGGATGAACACAGGAGTGCCCATTGCTCCTTGGAGAGATAAGATTTGGTATGAATCTTTAAGTTTTGGACAAGAGAAGAGAAGTGAAGCCGTTCTGTGAAGAAGAGCAGAGGGAACAGAAAGCCTCCCAGGGTGAGAAGAGGGTCCTATTCCCCCTATTCCTGGGCCGAATCACTGCGTAGACTTGTAGCTCTTCACAACACAGCCTTGGGTCCTGCCTAGTGCTTCAGAATTTGGCCACAAAAATCAGTGAAGCGTTGATGATAGTATGATGTAGATAGAATCATAATATCTATTTTTTTTTTTCATCTCCTGTTACCTCTCTGAAATGCGATTGCTACGTTCACAACACTGTCTCCCTGATAGGATTGTTCTGAGGAAAAATCAGAGTCAGGTAGGAAAAATCTCCTTAAATCTGCGCGTGATAGGGTAGGTGCCTAATTAAATTATCATTGAATAGAGCAAAGCCACTGGGGATGTAAAGACAATAGCTGAGCCTTACTGAGCAGACACTGTATGTCAGCAAAGCTCTGCAATATGAAATGATCACGTGCCTGCCCTGGTGTCACCAAGGTGCCTCTAGTCAGTGAAGCATCCGCAGATGGCTGGGAAGCTTCTCCCTGACTTTGGTTGATAATTTGCATTCGCGCCTGTTTTGTTCAGATGTCAGGGCAGAGCCTGAGGCAGGGATGCCAGCCCATGGATCCATTTTCAGGGCTCTTTAGGTAAGGGGGGGAGGCAGGGACAGAGAGAAGGCCAGGAAGGAACTAAACAAGGATGGAGGTCTACCTGAGCTCTGCTTTCATCCACATTTCCCAGGGAACGCTGGCTCGTGCATCACGTGACTGAATCTGTCTTGCTAGAAGCAGAGACCCATGTCTACACCCGCCAGCCACACCTCTTCGGCAGCCGCTGCCTGGTGCAAGAGGGGTCTCAGGGCTGCAGGGAACCAGGCAAGTCTCTAAGGGGAAAACAGCAGGTGGCATGGTTGGGGGTCCACACCTGTCCAGGATACCTGGGCTCAGTAATGGGATCTGGGGCTGCTCGTTAAGCTACCTCAAGCCTAGTAGCCAAGACCAGAGACCTTTATTTTCCTTACAGGTCACCATTCGAACAAAGCTAGGCTGAGGCATTGCGTTTCCATGTCCCATGGGATTAACAGGAGCCTGAGATGGGAGAGAACAGATACCTAGGCTAAATTTCAGGAATGAAGTTCCCCAAGTTGGAAGGTGGGGATCTTCTTAACTCCTTTAATGTCTCTAATTAGAAAAAAAAAAAAATTTTAAATCTTTGATATTCTTAGTTGTTTATTTATTTATGTATTTGGTACAGGCTCTCACTATGCAGCTCAGACTCATAGTGATCCTCTTGTTTCAGCCTTCCCAGCCCTGGAATTACAGGCATATACCACCCACGCCCGGTCTCAGTGGCCTGCACAGAGAGCCTGGAGGTCTGGCACAGCATGCGGCACCGGGGATGGAACTCAGAGCCCTGAGCTTTCAGGAAGCTGCTTAGGCCTCTGAGCTGTTTCCCCAGCCCATTAACAAAAAATTAATATACGCATTAGCACTCAATGCTCACCAACCCCTGCCTTTTCTTGTTAATATGTTTTTTTTAAAGCTAAGAACATTTTAAGCTTAAAAGATACAACAATTTGAAATAATACAGCATAAAATCATATGCACTGAAAGATCTATTTCCTACCGCTGCCATCCGCCATAGTCCCAACAGTTTTCTTAGTATACAACACCAGAATTTTGGGGCCTATCAGGCAAATAAAACTACATGTTTTCTGGCCGGCCAAATAGCTCAGCAGATTAAAGCACCTGCAAGCAGGCGCAGGGGCCAGGGGTTCGATCCCCAGGCCTGCCCTGCTGGCTCCACTCCCTGGGCACACTGAGATGGCAACTGAGACTGGGTCTGGTGACACCTCCTGTAATCCCAGCTTTTGAGAGGCTGTAAACAGGTGGATGACTATGAGTCCACTCTCATAGTGAGATCCTGAACACCCTGCAGACCCTTCCCTAAAATACAAAAAACAAACATGTTTTCCTTCTGGTCCTCCTCTCATGCAAAAGGCTGCTTGTTCTCCACATTGGCCATACCTTGCCTTGTTACTTTGTTACTGGGAGACATTTCAAGAGCTTTCAGTGTATCAGTGATACAGGAACGCTAGCTTTCGCTCCCTAGAACTACAGACAGGTACCACAGGATTTGTTGTCAGATTTCCCTAGCTTGACACTTTCTTTAAAGAATGGAAAAAAAAACAACAGAATTTCAAAGCAAGATGATAGGATATTAGCAATGGTTGTTATGCTGTGTATTGTTATCTTCAAAGCAGTTGCTTACCTGACAAGCTATAGGTATGTGCACTTGATCCAACAATGTAAGCGCTGTTCCTTTCAGTGAACTAATAGAAATCAGTGGTACAGTTATCTTAGCTCGCTTGCCTCTGTGCGTGCGTGTGCATGTGCGTGTGCGTGCGTGCATGTGCATGTGTGTGTGCGCGTGCACGCGCGGTTTTCTTCCCCTTCCTTCTTTTCTGCTTTTTCCCTTTCCGGTTGGTCTTTCCTTTTGGGCAGCTTCTTTCCCTTTCATAATGTCTATTAAATCTTTTGAATTGTATTTACTCTTTTAATTTCTTACACTAGGGAGACAGCACGATGTTTACACATTTGATCATCGAAAAAGTATACCTTTGTGGCGTTCCATTTATATTCATCTTCCTCTGAATGATCTGCACATTATTTTATGTGTTTTAAGATCATTTGAATTGCCTTTTAGAGGAACTAAACCTTTATCTACTTACAAATTCTGTTGGGATTGTTCCCCTTTTCAAAACAAAAAAAATGTATTTTCAGGAGTTTTTTTAATGTTGTAGAAAACTGACTCTTTTGGAGGGACCTGAGGGCTACTTTTTCTGAACCTCAGCTTTGCTGAAATATTAGCCCCCTTACAACATCCTGATAGACCGGGGCTTGAGCCCAGACACCGCATGCCTCCCTAACCCCGCCCCTGGGTGCGATGAGCGGGCAACAGAGTCCAGGCATAGTGGCACACCCCTGGAATTCCAGCACTAGGGAGGCTGAAAACAACAGCATCCCTAGGAGTCTAAGCTACACAGTGAGACCCTGTACCAAGTACATAAATTTAAAGAAATAAGTAAAATCTCAAAACCATCCCGCTTACTGTAGAAACCTTGAAGAATAAAACAAGACAAACTTGGTCAGCATCGTCCCACAGAACAGATGCCGGAGTTGATGTAAGCAGAAATGTTTCTTGCTCTATCCCACCAAGGAGACAGGAGTTACAGGAAAAGAAAATCGGGGGCGGGGTGGGGGGCTGCTCACAAAGCACCTGCTGTGTGGACTTCATTCCCGTAATCCAACTCAGGGTCCAAATCGCAGCTCTCGTGAGCTGCTATGCTTCCACTGTTTAGCAAAGAACCCTGAGGCTCAGGCAGCTGCAGCCTGCCTGGCTCAGGCCACTCAGCCATGAGCGGAAGACCTGGGGTCTCTGCAGTTCTTTCTGGTCCCCTCCCTTCCTATCACTGCCACCTGTACCCTCGGAGTAGACCATGCACCACTGAAGGCCTGTGACAGCCGAGGAGCACGGCCCATGCTTAGGATGACGGCAACCCCGGGGAGGTGATGAGGACCTCACTGGGGCGTGAGGTAGCGGAAGCTCCTCGCTCTCAGGCCGAGCACTTTTCTCAGGTCTGGAGCAGGCACATCAGGAGGTGGAGCCCAGCTGGCTGCCGCTGGCTGCCGGCCCTGTGCAGACAGCACCAGCCGTTTGTCAGTGTCCCCAGGGCTCCTGCTTCTTGTTAAAACCTGGCTGTGAGCCCCGTCCTCTGTGAACTGCACCAGCCAGGCGAGGCTGATGAAATCTTACTGCTGCTTCTGCTAATCCCAAAGCCCAGCAGGCGAGAGGGGCCCAGGAAAGAACAAGGCATACCCCAAAGCTCAGACAACAGCAGGGGGCCCCTGCTTGCTGGACATGGGTACACCCTGCAGTCAGACCACAACACGCAGCACAGGCTGGACTTCCTCCTGGGCCTGAAGAGAGCAAGAGCGTTGGTATCATGGTAGACACCCATCTTCCTCCAGTGCTATGTTTCCAGCTGTTCTCTGAGGAGCCTGGATGATGGATGAGGGCTCAACAGGGTCCTGGATCTGGCTCAGAGAAGCAGAGCAGGAAGCCTGATGGGGCAGCTGTCACCATGTACCTCCCATAAGCAAGTAGAGAGGCAGGTGGGGCTCAAGTATTTCTCTCAGCACTGGAGGCTGAGCGGTGCAAGGTCAAGGGCCACTGAGAGTTGCTTTCAGGACCCACGGCAGCTTCCTGCCCTGTCCTCACAGAGAGGAAAGGGTAGGGGTCTGTCCTGGGCCTCCTTTCAGGGATGCTAGCTCTGCCTAAAGCCTCCAGCCCAGCCCAGAAGATACTCACCTCCCAAAGACCCCACCTTCTAATACCAGCCCCTGGAGGGCAGGATTTCAACACTTGGATTCAGGGGAGGAGCACAAACATTCAGTCCAGGACACACTGCAAGCTCAAACAGATCAGCCCTGCTTCTAGCTATGGCTTCTACACGAGCTTTATTTGGATAAGGGACTCCCAGCAAAACATCTTAAGAACCACTCCATCTTCCCGGTGTAGAAATGAAGGTCAGGGTTCTGTGGGAAGTCAGGGGCTGATAGATGATAGCTTTCCTTGTCATTCAGTAATACAAGGTTATAAAACCAAAGAGCCACAGCCTGCCTCAATGGAAAAGTATGATATTTTAGTCAGTGTGTGTGTGTGAGAGAGAGAGTGTGTGTGTGTTTCTGTGTAAATTCTGATTTTACAAATATTTTTTCTTGATCACTGAGGGCTGATTTTTGTTTCCTCTTAGACTGTGTCCTCATTCTTCTGGCTTCTAGAACCCTCACAATGATGTAACAGCTCACCCGGTCAGTTGAGACTGTACCCTTAGATCTGCCCTTGCCTGGAGGTTAGTTGATCCCCAGTATCCGAGGATGGACTCGATCATGATAGGTCATGGAATCTTCTAGAACATTCGGAGGCAGGAGGCACAGGAAGCCTCTGCAGACTTGACAGCATGAAGGTCCCTGAAGTTGGTACAACCAGAGAGGGCTGGGAAAAGCTGCACCCTTCCCATCCCCCACCTCACCCACATCTTTTTCATCTCGTAAATGACGACAAATATTGGACAACCCAATCCCACAATCCTACTGTTACACTATCAGTTCTCCCAGCCCTCTCCCCATCCCAGTTCTGAATAAGTTCTTTCTCAAGCCATAATCCCTCCAGGAAGGGCACCCTTGCTGTGGGTACTGAGTCAGAACTGGGCCAGACATAGTTACCTCTAGTAACATGAGTTGAGGCATGCCGGCTCCAGAAAACCACAGGAAGGAGTTTCAAATACGGTTTCATAAGGTCTGGAGTGTGGTGTGGTTTGTATACCTCAGACTGCTCCAGTCTTTGCAATTCTTTGTCTAAACAAAATGAATGTGGAATTTGTGGCTAACGTAGTAGAGCCTTCTTGGGTACCTTCATGCCCTCCTGGCTGTTGATTGTGAAGTAACAGAGACTGGCTTGGATATTGTGTCCCAAGGCAGTGTGTGACTAAACTAAGGAGTTGAAGCCAGGTTACAACACTTCCTCCGCTCCCCTGTGATGCACCAGGACAGGTGCAGAACACTGGGCTGTGGAAAAAATAATTACAGAAGACCACAGGGAGTGATGCTCTTAGTCACTTGTTTGCACAAGTTAAGTTTGCCAGTTGCAGTGGATTCTGCTGGTGCCCCAGCCTCAGGGTGCCCCAGGCTCACGGTGCCCCTGCACAATCATGCAGTCTCTCACCTGGCATCCTTGGTATAACTCCCATCTCTCCACCCATTAGCTCTGCCCTCTCCTGTTCACAGATAGCTACAAGCTTTGCTCATGTCCCTGAACCAGTGTCTCTCCTGAATTCCATTTCTTTTTTCTTCTTATTCTCACTAAGGTTGAAAAGGTCATGTCTCTGGGGAAACGTTGGTGCCTTCACCTCTGGATTCAGATACCCTTTTATTCTATGTGTTTGTTTGCTACAGGGCCTCACTATGCAGCTGAGACTCGTAGTGATCCTCCTGTCTCAGCTGCCCCAGCACTGGGATTACAGGCGTGTACCACCACACCTGGTTTCAGGGGCTGGCATGGTATGCATTACCAGGGATCGAATCCAGGTTCTAGAGCTTGCTAGGCAGGCACTTAGACCAAAGCGCTATCTCCTCAGCTTTTATCCTGTGGTTTTAAGCTAAGACGGCTAACAAATGGGCCTAGAAATCTGCAGTAGAAACATCTGAATGAAAACAAATTGAACGAAGCTGATATTCCATTTCTTCTCACTTTTTTACACTTTAGCCATATCTGGTATCTATTTACAGGATTATAATATGTGTTTTTAACTTTTCATAACTAACCTAGAGGGGGGCCCGGCAGAATGGCTCAGTGGTCTAAAGCACCTGCTTAGGAAAGCTTAAGCAGCTGCCGGGACCCTGGTTCAATCCCCGGCACCACATGCTGCGCCAGCCCCGCCTTCAGGGCAGGCTGAGCCGGCCATAAAAATAAATAAAATAAAACAAACCAAAGTTCTGAAACAACAACAACAAAAAAAAACTAACCTAGAGTTAATATTGTACAACCTGGTCTTCAATTTAGAAGCTCCTAAAATTCATGCTATGGTTCTAATATACATGAGATCTACACTCATTACGTATTCCATATTATATTGTCATAATGTTTTGTTTCTCTATATGAATGTATTATGGCTTCCTGTTTATCCACATTTCAATTAATCTTGGATTATATTCCAAACATTTTGAAAAATGTGTTATAGGAACATGGAATTCTGCTATATTTCTCTAAAGAGTGTTGACTTCTGTTTTTTTTATTTGTTTGTTTGTTTGGTTTGGTTTGGTTTTGAGGCCGTTTCCTGCGCATAAATGGTTCAGAGCTCAGCAATTCAGGCAATTTATAAATAGACTTTCCCAGGCTTTTTTCACTGCTCTCCACAAGCTTCGGTCACTCTGAATTCTGTTCTTTGGTCCTTATGGCCAGTAACACATCCTTTTCCACCGGCTTAATTCATCCCTGGGGAAACGGACTGGAACTTTCCCTCACACAGAAAGCTGAAAACAACTTTGCAAAAAAAAAAAAAAAACACATACAAAAGACAGACATACTCAGTGTTACCACAGTAAATTGACTCTCCTCTGATGCTTGTGTTTTCTTTATTCTTCTGCGCCTGCAGGTAATTGCTGTTTAAGAGTAATGGCTCTGGTTTGTATCTAGTTCTTCCCCCCAATGCCTCACGCAGTCACCGGTGGTGCTTCTCAGAAGTGGCCGGCTCTGACAAGTGTGATGCTGAGCTCAGGGCTGTGTCATTGCTATATTAGTCCACTGACTGATCTGGCATAGTCCTGGGCAGGATTAAGGGCATCCCCATCCCCAATTGTGAAGCAGATCAAATATAAGGGACAGAAAGAGAGCCGGCATCTTGCTGGAGCTTGCTGCTTGCTGCTGCCTGCCTCCCGCCTGCCATGAACTATTTCACCCTGCTATGCTACTCTGCCTTAGAGCCAGCCAATCATGAATTAAAGTCTCTACCAGCTGTGAACTACAATAAACTTTTCCTCCTTTAAATTTGAGCATTGGCTATTTTGTCTCAGTGAGAAAAAAGTAAGTAAGAATTAGGATACTAATGCTTTCACCACTTCTGGTCTTATCTTTATAAGAATCAGTTCTTTTTTTTTTTTTTTTTTTTTTTTTTTTTTTTTTT
>PVJA010051590.1:0-12775 GCA_004027025.1 Myocastor coypus
TTTTTTTTTTTTTTTTTTTTTTTTTTTTTTTTTTTTTTTTTTTTTTTTTTTTTTTTTTTTTTTTTTTTTTTTTTTTTTTTTTTTTTTTTTTTTTTTTTTTTTTTTTTTTTTTTTTTTTTTTTTTTTTTTTTTTTTTTTTTTTTTTTTTGTCTTTTTGAGACAGGGTCTTGCTATGCAGCTCAGGCTGGCCTTGAGCTCATTTTTGTAGCCCAGGCTGGTCTCGAACTCGCACTGATCCTCCTGCCTCAGCCTCCCAAGTGCTGGAATTACAGGCGTGTGCCACCACGCCCAGCTCTCAGGCTGGTCTTGAACTCACTGTGTAGCCCTGAACTCACAGCAATACTTGGCCTCCCAAGGGCAGGGACAACAGCTCTGCTCCACTGTGCCCCGGTGGGCCGTGTTCTTGTGTCCCCAAGCGCTGCTCTCTGCCCTCCTCTCCGCCCATCAACTTTGACTTTTACCCGAGATTTCCCCCTTCCTCTGAGGTCTGGAGCCCATGGTGGTTGCAGGATTCAGGCACCCTCCAGGCCTGAGAGAACTGCCTGCAGTATGCAAGTTGGGCCCTGCCACGGAGCCACAAATGCTGAGGTGCTTGTTTGTCTCTTCTGTCCTTCAGAGCCCTGTTTATTCGGCCCTTTATGCTGCTCCTGGATGAGCCCACCAACCACCTGGACTTAGATGCTTGTGTGTGGCTGGAGGAGGAACTGAAGACGTAAGGGATGGGGTGGGGAGGAGGGGCTGGTGCGGGGGGTGGGGAGCGTGGTGGGAGCCTGAGATGTGGGTGCCCAGGGCTGCATTGAGGTGGAGGCACAAGAAGGGTGCATCGAGGCCATGGGGAGGCTGGGTTGAACAAGTGCCCAGTGCTGTGGGGCCGGCCTTTTCATCTTTATTTAATTTTTGTCTTCATTCATTTAGTCTGAAGAATATAAGCTTTTTTTTTTTTTTTTTAATCTGTTTGGTTATCCCCCTACTTGAAATACAGCATCTTGACTGAGGGACTATATTTCTTTTTTCTTTTTTTTTTCTTTTTTTTTTTGCGGGACCGGGGTATGAACTCATGACGTTGCACTTGCCAGGCAGGCACTTGTGCTATTGAGCTATCTCCCTGGCCCATGGTACTTCTCTCAAAAGAGAAAAATCTCATTTTTTGATTGCATCCAGTCCTGTCTGCCCGGCACACTTAGGTGTACACGCGCTCTTCTTTTTTGTCATTCCGACCCTCTCCATTCCACCTGCTGACCTTCAGAAAAAAGGCTGGGGAGTGCCGCGCATCGCTGCACTCTGATGGCACAGTGGGCGTCTGGGTGCTTTTGGCGGTGGGGACCACATGGTGCATTTCCAGGATGCTGAGACCTAGGTGGGCAAGGATGATGTTTTCTGGGCCTGGCTCGGTTCCCTGTTTTTTTTTTTTTTTTTTGTCTTTTTGAGACAGGGTCTCACTATGCAGTTCAGGCTGGCCTTGAGCTCACTTTTGTAGCCCAGGCTGGTCTTGAACTCGCACCAGTCCTCCTGCCTCAGCTTCCCGAGTGCTGGGATTACAGGCGTGAGCCACCACGCCCGGCTGTTCCCTGTTTTTTATTTTATTTATTTATTTATTTTTAATTTTTTCTTGTTTCAGAACTTTTGTTTGTTTATTTATTTTTATGGCCAGCTCCGCCTGCCCTGAGGGCAGGGCTAGTACAGTATGTGGTGCAGCAGGGATCGGACCTGCTTTCCTAAGCAGGCGCTTTAGACTACTGAGCCATCCTGCCGGGCCCTTGGATCCCTGTTTTTAGCCATCTAGTTCTGAGCACCTCTCTGATTGGTTCTTGGCTTTGCAGTTTTAAGCGCATCCTGGTCCTCGTGTCCCATTCCCAGGACTTCCTGAATGGAGTCTGCACCAATATCATCCACATGCACAACAAGAAGCTGAAGTATTATACTGTGAGTGGGCTCAGCTCTTCCCGCCGCGGTCTCTGCAGTTGGTAGTTCTTCAGAATTCTTTCATTTTTGGTGCTGAGAACCAAACCCAGGGCTTCCAGCTTGCTAGGCAAGCATTCTACCATTGAGTCAGAGCCTCAGCCATGGTGGCGCGTGCCTGTATTCTCAGCACTTGAGAGGCTGAAAAACAGGAGGACCACTGCGAGTCCAATCTGTGTAGTAAGACCCTGTAGACCTTGTGCTAAATACGTTAAAAAAAAAAAAAAGAGGAAAATCTTATATACATATAACCTTTCTCTGTCATAGTTGTAATCTTTTTTTTTTCCTTTTGTCTTTATTTTATTTTAAAGGGTAAAAATAGCAGAAACAAAGATAGAAAAGCAGTAACAAGCAGAGTACATATAGTACAGAATTTCAGAACAAGAACAAAAAATTAATAGTGGTGGCATTACATAGTTTCATCATCAAATCTGTCATAGCTGTAACCTTAATAACCATCCTGTTCTAGCGATTGATTGCTAATGTTGTGTGAGCCCTTGGTACATGTGTACGACACGTCTTAAGGCTTTCCCTCCCTTCTGTAGTTTGCTGTTATTTACTTTATTTTTCATTTATTTATTTTTCTTTTATTTTTTAATTTTTGAGACAAGCTCTCACTATGTAGCCCAGGCTGGCTTTGAACTCATAGTTTAGCGAGGCTGGCCTCGAACTCCAGAACAGGAGAGCCCTCACACTCTGGGCCAGGGTGCACTTCCGTGGAGCACTTCTCCTGCTGCACACTCAGCCTTCTAGCCAGGGCCCAGTCAGTGCCGCCTCTTGTCACCTCCGCCCTGAGTAGGCACCTGCGCCGAGGCTGCCTTAACACTGCCTGTGTGGGGCTGCGTTTCCCTGCAGGGTAACTACGACCAGTATGTGAAGACCCGGCTGGAGCTGGAGGAGAACCAGATGAAGAGGTTTCACTGGGAGCAGGACCAGATCGCACACATGAAGGTAGGGAGACGGGGCCTGGGCCCACATCCTCCCGCTCGAGCGAGGTCGGGGAGCTTCCAGGCCGGCAGAGGGGACAGACAAGGTCGAGGAAGTCGGCTCCTCCTGTGTCACCCTGAATTGAGGGGGAGTTATCCAGCATGGTGCTCACTCCAAGCTCTCGGTTCTCTCCCAGAACTACATTGCTCGGTTTGGCCACGGCAGTGCCAAGCTGGCCCGGCAGGCCCAGAGCAAGGAGAAGACGCTACAGAAAATGATGGCCTCAGGACTGACAGAGAGGGTCGTGAGCGACAAGGTGGGGCTGGTGGGGTCGCGCCAGGTGGTTGAGGGTGCAGGGTCCGAGATGGCTCCAGACCGATGCGTGGCCTTCCCTCCTTCTAGACGCTCTCATTTTACTTCCCCCCATGTGGCAAGATCCCTCCACCTGTCATTATGGTACAGAACGTGAGCTTTAAGTATACAAAAGATGGGGTGAGTTGGGGGTGCCTGTGAGTGCCCCCGCGTGGGGGGAGGCGGGGTGCACGTCGGCTGTGGCGAGGCTACAGGATACCGGCTGTGGTGCCTCATCTTAGACTCGCTGGCTTGGCAGCTGGGCGGGAGGTGGATTTGGGTCGGGTGAGCTCTCTGTGGCCTTTGCCCCACTCCACCTCCTCCTTTAGCGCCTCAGATTCTGCACAGCTGGCTGGCAGGTGGCGCAGAGCTATGGTCTAGCTTGTGCCTGTATTTCTCTCGCCCCCTCAGCCTTGCATCTATAATAACCTGGAATTTGGTATTGACCTCGACACAAGAGTGGCTCTCGTGGGGCCCAACGGAGCAGGGAAATCCACTCTTTTGAAGCTACTAACTGGAGAGGTACAGTGCTGATGTGGCCGCAGCTACATTCACGAGGAGGCACCTGTGTTGCCTCAGGAACAGGGAGTTGGGTGTCTGTGCAGGGCAGGGCAGGGCTGGTGTGGTGTGGGAAAGTGCCGCGTGTCTGCTGTTTTCAGAGTGTTCAGGGTGTAGAAACATCCATATGCTTGGAGGTACATTTGTTTAGAAAAAGTATGTGATGCCTCCAGCCAAGTCCTTTGTTACCCAGCATAGTACATTCTGTAGCTAATAGGCCATAGGCCTGAAAAGTTCTGTCTTTGTCTCCTTGAGAAAGCTAGTTTTGCCGGGCGTGGTGGCGCACGCCTGTAATCCCAGCACTCGGGGAGGCTGAGGCAGGAGGATCGGTGCAAGTTCGAGACCAGCCTGGGCTACAAAAGTGAGCTCAAGGCCAGCCTGAACTGCATAATGAGACCCTGTCTCAAAAAGACAAAAAAAAAAGAAAGCTAGTTTCAGTGTATGACTGATTTTTTTGGTGGGTGCACCCCCCCTCCAGGCACTGTACCACTGAGTTATACCCCCAGCATTTTTTTTAATTATTTGTTTGTTTATTTATTTATTTATTTATTTTAAGAGAAAGACCTTGGGGGCTGGCTGGCCTGGTAGCTCAGCCGACTAAAGCGCCTGCTTAGGCAGAGTGTAGTGGCCAGGGCTGGATCCCTGGTGTGCCGTACCGGCCCCACCTCTGGGGTATGCTAAGATGGCGATTGAGACTGGGTGTGGTGGCGTGCGCCTGTGATCCCAGTGCTTGGGAGGCTAAACACAGGAAGTTCACTACGAGTCCAATCTATGTAGTGAGGCCCTTTAGACCCTGTACTAAATACAGAGAAAAAAAGATTTTGAGCCTGTGTTCCTCTTGCCTCAGCCTCCCAAGGAGCTGGAACTGCAGGCCTGGTCTGCTGCATCTGGCTTCCTAGGTACTATGAGAGTGACTAGAAAAGCAGTCTGGTGAAGTCTTGGTGAAGGAGGTTGTCCGGGAAGGTTCCGGGTCCTGTGCACGGGGAAGTGGGCCAGGTGCAGAGCAGGCTTTCCTGTTCCGCATCGGCTCTCGGTGGGTTTCTCCTCCGCATGTTTCCACTTCTACTTGCTATTCTCTTCCCAGCTGCTGCCCACAGATGGGATGATCCGAAAGCACTCTCAGGTCAAGATAGGCCGTTACCATCAGGTACGGGCCTGGGGTCAAGGTCAGGCTCCCGGCCCAGGCCTGGTCCACGTGTGGGAAGGGGGCTATCTGGCCAGACCCAGCCCCTCCCTGAGAACTCAGCCTCCCAGCTCCTACCTGCCTGGCGGGCTCTGACAGGCTGTGGCTCACCTGTGTGGGTCCCTTTGTCCTGCAGCACTTGCAGGAGCAGCTGGACTTGGACCTCTCGCCTTTGGAGTACATGATGAAGTGCTACCCCGAGATCAAGGAGAAGGAGGAGATGAGGAAAATCATTGGGCGCTACGGCCTCACCGGGAAGCAGCAGGTGAGAGACGCGCTAGGACCACGCTGAGAAGGGCGCCGCCGCCCTGGAGCCGGGGGCGAAAGCCGTGCAGGCCCGAGGCAGCTGCCGCCTTTCCTCTAGATTGACTGTTGCAGTGCCTTGAGTTGTTACTGGGGTCGGAGGCCAAGGAGAGGGAGCTGGTGTCCACGTGCCCCGGTTTCACAGTGCTTGATAGCAAGGGAACATGCAGCCTAGAAAGCAAACTCCTGGATCCTCAGCTAGATCCAGGAAGCCCCGGATGGCTCTGGCTCACTAGAATTTCAGTGTCGTGCAGGCAGGTGTGGACTCGGCAGTGCCACTCATTCAGGTTCCCAGAGAGTAGCTAAAGGGCTGAGAATGGGGTAAGGGGACACCAGGCGGCACGCGTCACTGTTCTGCCTAGGTGAGCCCGATCCGGAACCTGTCGGACGGGCAGAAGTGTCGAGTATGTCTGGCCTGGCTGGCCTGGCAGAACCCTCACATGCTGTTCCTGGATGAGCCCACCAACCACCTGGACATTGAGACCATCGATGCGCTGGCAGACGCCATCAATGAGTTTGAGGGCGGCATGATGCTGGTCAGCCATGACTTCAGGCTCATTCAGCAGGTGAGGCCCTGCAGGCGCGTCCAGGCCGTCATGGCCTGCCCCGGGTGCTCGGCATGGGCTGCGCATGATGGCAGTGATGGCCGGATCTCTCACAGCGCTGTGGTCACGTCGGCTGCCTTGGTGCTGGCCCAGGTGGCGAAGAGGTGGTCTTTTACTATTGTCCCAGGATTTTTCAGTCCAAAAATGGTATTCCAGAGCCCGGCGTGGTGGCTCACACCTGTAATCCCAGCACTTGGGAGGCTGAGGCAGGAGGATCGATGTGAGTTTGAGACCAGCCTGGGCTACCAAAGTGAGCTCAAGGCCAGCCTAAACTGAACATTGAGACCCTGTCTCAAAAAGACAAAAAAAAAATAGGTATTCCAGGGGTTGGGAAGATAGCTCCGTAGCACAAGTGCCTGCCTGGCAAGTGCAAGGTCATGAGTTCGAACCCCAGTCCTGCAAAAAAACAAACAAAGAAATGATATCCCACATAGAAGGAACTGTTAGGAGGAGGGCTATTCCTCAGAGAAGGGGAGAAGCTAGGAGGGAGAGGCTGCCCAGCACGAAGCCATGACCAGAGCTGTGTGCTGCCAGGGGTCTGATCACCCGGTGGCAGCAGCTGCGACCTGACCTGAAAGGCACAGAGCCTGCAGGGTACAGCTCTCTGGGGGCAGACAGTCTGCAAACTGGAGGTGGGTTTGAGCAAAGGCCCCAAGGGCAGGGACCCATGTCTTGCTGGACATCTGGAGGACATGCTGTGGGGAGGTGGGAGGCGGGGAGGGCCTGGCCGGCCTTACCCCAGAATCCACTTTGCAGGTGGCACAGGAAATCTGGGTCTGTGAGAAGCAGACAATCACCAAGTGGCCCGGAGACATCTTGGCCTACAAGGAGCACCTCAAGTCCAAGCTGGTAGATGAGGAGCCCCAGCTCACAAAGAGGACCCACAACGTGTGAGCCCCTGGCCGGGCTTGGGTCAGGAGCAGCCTTCGGACTGCCAGCTGCCGCCTGACCAGCCACTCAGGACGGGGCCCGGGGCTGCGTCCCGCATTGCTGCACTTCTACCCCGCCCCTCCCCCAGCTGCCTCGCCGCGCTCACCCACTGCTGGGCGGCGCCTGCCTGCCTGCACCTCCTGGCTACATCTGTCGCAGGGCTTGGCTGGCTGCTCCCTCCGGCCCTCACTGGTCTCCTGGCCCCCGGGGAGATGCTACGAGGGACACCTATAGGCTGGCCCAGGGCCCATAGCCTGGGTGTGGGTGGGGACAGCCCTGCCTTCTGGGTTTGGTGATGTTGGAGGAAACCCCAGCCCACCGCCCCCATTCCTTTCTGCTTCTGGTTTGGAGCTGTGGACCAGGCCTTGCGCCTGGTCAGTTTTTAACTAATTATTTAACAGTGTAACTCAGATCTTTGTGACATCTATAAAGTGTCCAATAAAGAAAGAGGAAGCCATGCTCCCTCCCTCCCTTCCTTCCTAGGTTTCTAGGTCTTTCTGTCCCACAGGACTGACGTCTGCTTCTCCCTGGGAACAGGAGCCACTGTGCCGCCTCCAGCCTGTGGCTTCCAGACTGGCCACAGCCATGACGCAGTTGCCTGCGGGGCCCATCCGCATCCAGGACACTGGAGCTAGGAATGAACATTTCCAGGAGATTCCCCGCTGTTTTAGGTGCTGGAGCTGCAGGGCCACAGCCCCACGCTGAGGTGTGGGTTGCTGAGTTCTAGGCCCATCTTCCCTTTGGTGGCACAGGCAGGCGCAGATGTCTGGGGCGTGAAGCTCACCGAATCTCAGTCCAGTTCAGCTTCCATGCCTCGTTCCTCGCAGCCTGGCTTCTGTGTAGTCCGGTGCTAGTGAACTTTGGGCCTGTGTGTTACCAGGCATGCCTACAGCCAGCCGCCCCCACAGGCTCTTATCGCCCCACCCCAGAAACTGCGGCAGTTGTCTGCAGGAAGACACAGAGCCAGGATGTTTCAGGACTCATCACAGCACATCTGAGAAGCGGAGAGGCTCCCAGATGGTGTGGAAACCCCCAAGGAGCTCAGGACGGAGTGGGAAAGCCGGCAAGATGTGGAGGACATAAATCAGCCACTAAATTGTGATGGAGGCGGGAGGAGACTCCCATATTCAATTTCTGAACAGCTAACCAGAAAAGCAGGCCTGCTTCCGGCTCAACAGCTGAGCACCAGGTCTCGGCTGACCGCGTCGTACTGGAGCTGGCCTGGGCAGAGGAAGACTGGCACCCAGGCTCTGGAGAGCAGCATCTCGGTGCCAAGGAGCTGGAGGCCCAGAGCGGCCAAAGGAGAGCAGGGGCTTGAGTCCCCCCGTTGGTCCGAAACAGTTTCAGAATGCTTTGTTCCGCAAATATACACTCTACAAGGAGCAGTGCCTTATTTCCGATTCAGGGCTTGTCCCCCTCTGAAGCAAACAGGAGTAGTTGTGACATTGCCAAGAGGTGCTGGGTGGGTAAGGACCTCAGCCGGGCAGGTGGTGCTCATCTTGCGCTGGCTCCTGCTCTGGAATATCCTCTTCCCCCAAGGCTACTTTTCATGCCACTCCAGGTTTCTTTAATCACAGCATTCAAGAACCTGACGTATTTGAGCACAGGTGCCGAGTGAGAGACAGTTTGCTTCTGCAGTGTGCCACAGTCTGCTTGCCCCTGGGCTCTGCGTCCAGGACAGCTGCTGCTGCTGCTGCAGCTGCGGCTCTGCCCCAGGCCTCTGTGGTGAGCACGCCCAGCCCCAAGCTCTCCTGCTGGGTCTGGACCGGGCCTTGCTGCCCAGCCCACTTTTTGTCGGTAGCCAGGCCTCATTAGCCTGCGCAGCACTGCACTTGGCTCATTCCTTCCTCCTTTCCTCCCAGCTAGATAGTAATATACCTACACAACCCCTGCTTGCAGTCCCGCTGCCAGCCTGGGCCCTGTGGGGCTCTGTGGGCAGGAAACCTGTGGTCCTTACCGTGCCAAGCAGTGTGTGCTCCGATTATGAGCTGGTAGCTGGAGCCAGGTTGACTCCTCAGGTGCCTAGTAGGCCTGGAAGGCCTCCCAGAGGGAAGTTCTGAGAGGAGGGGGCTGGACCCAGATCAGCCCACAGCATGTTCTGGATGGGGTGGAGCCCCGCCCCCACCTCCACCCCAGCCATGCTTGGCCAGGCACCTGGCTTTGTACAAGTGGCTTCCTGGCTTATGGGAGGCCCTGGCCAGGACAGTACGAGCCATTGGGCTGGCATGCAATGGCAGATGGGGCTGCAGGAGCCGGAGCTCTGGAGGGGGGAAGGCCAGGAGGCAGCGTGGGCACAAGGAGCTTTTCCCACGTATATCAATAAGGTGCTGAAGCAGGAGAGGGGCAGGGAGTTGTGGGCATAGGTGCCCTAAAAGGGCACTGGCCTGGGCTTAGAGGCTGGGTTCATCTCATTTATAGCGTGAACACACACACAGTGCCATGAGATGCTGGGCATGTAAGATAATGACACTGAAGCCAGGCGTGGTGGCGCACGCCTGTAATCCCAGCACTCGGGAGGCTGAGGCAGGAGCATTGGTGTGAGTTCGAGACCAGCCTGGGCTACAAAAGTGAGCTCAAGGCCAGCCTGAACTGCATAGTGAGACCCTGTCTCAAAAAAAAAAAAAAAAAAAAAAAAGATAATGATACTGAGTCTTAGGTAGCTACATGTGACTCAGTACTGAACACCTTATGCTCATATGTGGATGTGCACCCTGGGTCTCTTAGGAGGACAGCACAGGTGGTGCTGGCTCTCAGGGCTTAGGGCATACCTAGTTCATCTTAATTTTATTTATTTATTTATTACTTTTTTTTTGGTCTTTTTTTGAGACAGGGTCTCGCTATGCAGTTGAGGCTGGCCTTGAGCTCACTTTTGTAGCCCAGGCTGGTCTCGAACTTACATTGATCCTCCTGCCTCAGCCTCCCAAGTGCTGAGATTACAGGTGTATGCCACCATGCTTGGCTTTAATTTTATTTATTTTTGAGATGGGGGTCTCACCATGTAGTTCAGACTAGACCTGAACTCACTGTGTAGTCCAGGGTGACCTTGAACTCACAGCAATCCTGCCTCAGCCTCCTGAGTGCTGGGATCACAGGTTTGTGCTGCCATATCCAGCAGGGTTTGCCTGATTTTTTTTTTTACTCCTTTTTTTTTTTGGCCTGTGCAGTCCACTCTGAGGGCGGGGCTGGCATAGCATGTGGTACCTGGAATTGAACTGTGGTCCCCTGTGCCTAAGCTTCCCTAACCAGGTCCTTTAGACCACTGAGCTATGTCGACAACCCCAGCTACTTTTAAAAAAAAATTTTTTTATGGGGCCCAGCGGGTTGGCTCAGTGGTCTAAAGCGCCTGCTTGGGAAAGCTTGGGTGGCTTCAGGGACCGCGGTTCGATTCCCAGCACCATATGCTGCGCCAGCCCTGCCCTCGGGGCGGGCTGAGTCAGCCATAAAAAAAAAATGAGTGAATAAACAAACAAAGGTTCTGAAACAAGAAAAATAAATAAATAAATTTTTTAGGTACACAGTCTTGTTACATAACTGGGACTCCTAGTGATCCTCCTGCCTCAGCCTCAACAGTGCTGGAATCACAGGCATTCACCACCATGACCAGTTTCAGTGGCCGGCATGGTGCACCTGGGGCTGCAGGGCCAGCACAGCAGGTGGTACTGGGGATCGAACTCAGATCCTTGTACTTTCCAGGCAGGTGCTTAAGCCACTGAACTACCCAAGGGCTTGCCTACTTTATAGAGGACCCTGCATGCAGAGAGACTCCATGTGGCAGCTGTCACATGGTCTGATTCTAGCAGTGCCTGCTTGGGCTGCCCTGGCTTTGAGCAAGTCCTTGGGCCCCTTCTTGCAGGGTCCTTGCCCCGATACTCAGCTGTAGGTGTTTGTCATTTTTTCCTGAGATGTAGGGGTCCTGGAGCTGGGCACCTTGAAAAACACTGGGGTGCCAAGCAGGCATCTCACCCAACTCGACATGGGCCTCACAGCCTTGAATAGCTGCAGACTTCCTGAGAGCCCCCACCCGGTTAGGCACACCAACCCTGCCACCAGCTGTCCTACCCATAGGGATTGCCTATTGTGTTCACATGGGGATCCAAGGTGCAGATTTCTTACAGTGCAGACTAACAGCAGATAGCAAGTCCAAGCTAAGGAAGGAATGGGGGGCGGTAGCTGGGGAAATAGCGCAGTAGAATAAGTGCTTGCCTGGCGAGCATGAAGGCCTGGGTTCAATCCCCAGTTCCACAAAAATAAAGAAAGGAAGAATAGGGGCTGGCAAGATGGCTTAGCGGTCTAAAGCGCCTGCTTAGGCAAACTTAGGTAAAACACAGGGACCGAGGTTCAGTCCCTAGCACTGCATGTCATACCAGCCCCACTGCCCAGGGCCAGCTGAGTTGGCCACCAAAAAAAAAAAAAAAAAAAAAAAGAAAGGAAGAAAGAAAGAAAAGGGCATAGTGGTGCTGTGGAGATAGCTCAGCAGTCTAAGCATCTGCTTAGGTGAGCACAGGGACCCAGGTTCAATCCCTGATACCACATACCGTGCTGGCCCTGTACCAAGCTGGCCACTGAGAGCAGGCATGTTGTCACATACCAGCAATCCCAGTGCTGAGGAGGCTGAAACAGGAGGATCACTATGAGTCCAGGTGCATAGTGAGACCCTGTGCCAAATACATAATCTTTTTTAAAAAGTATGGTAACCAGAAGTCTGATTCAGCTACTCCACAACCGCACACAAATGCACTCTGCAGAAAAGAGGCGTGTGTCAGTGATCCTGTTTGTTAAAAACAGATGTTCGTGAGTGTTTACATAGGGAAGCTAATGTGTTAGCCCTGCAGGTGGAGAAGCTGCTGCTTTTCTTTTTAACTTGGCTATGTGGCCACATGTCCTATCGTGACGGGGCCGTGTTCTGAGAAATGCTTCATTAACCAATTTCATCCCCGTGGGAACGCCGTGGTATCCGTGCGCAAGCTGAGACTGCCACAACTGTCACTAGGCAATTTCATCTTACAGGACCACTGTCGTATATGCAGTCTGTTGCCCAAGATGTTATTATGCAGCATGTGAATGGCAGTGACAAGAAAACACAGCCCCTCCCCACTGTCTGCCAGCCCCGGAGGAAGCCCCCAAGGGGCCTTGCCCGCTCTGTGGCTCCCGGAGCCCCCACCTCAGGCAGGGCGGAGGCCGCGTTGCAGGCTGAGTGCAGTAAGGCCCAGGTCCTGCTTCCGCAGGTGTACCCCAACACTGGGTCTCCCCCAGTGAGCATCAGGGACTCACTCAGGAACGCTGTCCTGCAGTGGCTGGTGGGGATGTCACCTGGCTGGCCCTGTGCTCAGGCTGGATCACGCCGACTTCCTGGGTGGCCCAGCTGGCTGTGCGCCTGCTGCCGCCCAGGGAGTTCACCAAGCACTGTGTCCATCACCAAGGCCATCACCAAGTCCACCAGCTCCAAGTGACCGGCAGCTTGCCAGAACTAGAGTGAGTTGTTCCCATGCTCTGGCGATTTGGAAGATGTGTGGGGCTGTGATGTCACCAGGGCAGAGCTCGCCTGCCTGGCACACGTGAGCCCTGGGTTCCTTTGCAGTAGCACAGAAGTGAATGAATGAAGGAATGGGAAGAGAGGTGTAGAGCCAGGGTCCCACTGGGGCAAAGGGAACTTTTTGAAGCTATCACAGTCAGACTCATAACACATGCTTCTGAAACCCTTGTTTTCTGGAGGTAGTAAGGCTCTGTCAGCATTCAGTGGTTTTCCTCTCCCTCTCTGGGCCTGATAGGCCAGGACTCAGGTGTAACCTGCAGGCTTCTGACTCCATTTCCCACAGGCTATCATGTTGCCCTGTATGCAAGCATTGCTAGGGGGAGCTGTGTAGGTGTTTTGTGTTAGTCTTTCTTCTTCTTCTTCTTCTTCTTCTTCTTCTTCTTCTTCTTCTTCTTCTTCTTCTTCTTCTTCTTCTTCTTCTTCTTC
>PVJA010051591.1:0-12772 GCA_004027025.1 Myocastor coypus
AGTCTATGTTCTCTTGTACGTCTCTGAACATGTTACTTGATCTCTTTAAGCACTAACTGCAGAGACTTGTTCTTCTGGGATGTTCAGTGGACAATGTGTGACGG
This sequence comes from Myocastor coypus, assembly GCA_004027025.1. Taxonomy (NCBI): domain Eukaryota; kingdom Metazoa; phylum Chordata; class Mammalia; order Rodentia; family Myocastoridae; genus Myocastor; species Myocastor coypus. Next base: position 105 of record PVJA010051591.1, read on the forward strand.
TATCACACAATGCTTGGAACAAGCAGCACCCCATGAATGCTCAGGAAGCTACAAAATTCCTCAGGAGAGACATGTGTCCGACAAGGTCCCAAAGGGTTCCAGTGGCACCTGCCTACCCGTGTTCACATTTGTGGTCAGTTCCCATCTGCACAGATCTAGGGCTGATCTGCAGGGCCCACAGGAGATAGCAGGAGAGCTCCTGCCACTCTCAACCCCAGCCCCAGCCCCAGCCCCAGCCCCAGCCCCAGCCCCAGCAGCTCAAGTGCTTCCAGGATCCTAATGCTAAGAAATCATGTAAAAGAATTATTTTTTTAAGTTTTTGTTTTTTGCAGTGTTAGGGATCAAACTTAGGGCTTCAAGCTTGCTAGGTAAGTAATCTAGAGCTACAACTCCAGCCCAAAATTGTTGTAAGATATGGGTGGGTGGGTGGATGTATGGAAGGATGGATGGATGGATGGATGGATGGATAGGCAAACAGACAGATACAGATATACGTATGGTTTGTTTTGCTTTTTTTGCTGTCAATATTTTTTGGGACAGGTCTTGCTATGTAATCCATGCTGGCTTGAACTCATTATGTACTTAGGTGGGCCTCTAATTTGTGGTGATCCTGCTGCCTCCGCTTCCTTTGCTGGGATGACAGGTGCATACCACCACAGCTAGCTTAATGTTTGTTGTTTTAAACCAATAAGTTTTAGGGTAATTTGTTACCACAAAATAAATGACAGATAAAAATTTAAAATAATAAAGAATTTTTGGTTATCTGAAAGTAGAGCACTGCTATAACATGTCTAAAATTGTGGGAGCGCCGGGCGTGGTGGCTCACGCCTGTAATCCCAGCACTCGGGAGGCTGAGGCAGGAGGATTGGTGCGAGTTCGAGACCAGCCTGGGCTACAAAAGCGAGCTCAAGGCCAGCCTCAACTGCATAGTGAGACCCTGTCCCAAAAAAAAAAAAAAATAAAGTAAAATAAAATTGTGGGAGCCAGGGGTGGTAATACATGCCTGTGGTCCCAGCACTCAGGAAGCTGAGGCCGGAGGATCACCATGAGTTGAGGCCAGCCTGTATCACATAGCGAGATCCCGACTCAAAAAAGAAAACCAAAATTAAATGTGAGAGCAAGCTTGGAACTGGGGAGCGCTGGCTCTTGAGTAAGAGACAGGTGGGAGCTTCAAGGAAAGTGAGGAAAGTCACGCTGCAAGCCTAGCAGTGGTTAACTAAAATAGTGTCAGCGTCAAGAGCATTCTTTTGTTTGGAAATCCTACTTGCTCAACAAATTTTGCTAAATTGGATGAGATTTCTTTTCCTTCTCTCATATGGACTTGTCACTTTCTCAATTTTATAAAGAATTCAAATTCGAAAAATTATTTTGGAGCTAGTATAAAAAATGTTTTACTTCTGAAATATATACTTGGGTCCTACTATAGCTGCTGTCCACACTTTGAGGGAAGTGTGGTCCAACTATGCTTTAAAAGGAGCGCGGGGTGGGCTCCTGTCTTGTCTTAGTTTGCTGTCTTACTGTAAACAGCTTTCATACATTGGAAGGAAAGATTTTCCCTTCTGAAAAAAAAAAAAAAGATCAAGCCTAAAAACAGTCTGCAGTCATAGATATGTCTATAAAAAGATGTCTGTCAACTACATGTTATGCTTTAAGGGAAAGCTCACTGCAGATTTTAGCTCCCTACCAGCTATTTCTATTTTTTAAAGTGTGACTTTAAAAAGTCGATGTTAAAGGCCATCTATCAACCAGCTGATTCCTTCTCAATTTAATCAGCCCAGAAAGTCGATTTTAACAGCTTTCTTTTCTTTACATTCTGCTCCATGAAAAACAGAAGAATCTTTTCTAAAAGCCTCAAACTGTTTGAAAATAACTTGAGAGTTATTGAATATCAAGAGAAAAAAAGTTTCTTTGTGGATATCCATCTACTGATTTAAGTAAACGTTAAGAACCTAGCGTGATTTTCTAGCAATTCTGGGTTATCAACGTAAAAGTTTAAAAAGAAGATAGTAGTAGTAAAATGATAACCAAACAGCACGGCATGCTACAAATTACACATGAAAACAGGCCCCTCCTATTTCTTCACCTGTAAAATGAGAACAGAATCTCACAAAGTTGTTATGAAGATCGCACAAAATGATACACAAATAACAGAAGCATAAAGCTAGCTCATGCTAGACAAGCTCTCAATACATGTAACAAGAATAATAATCAGAAAAGCATGCCCAAAGAAAGCTCTCTGCTCAGAATTCAGCCCTGCCCCCTGATCACCATGGAGGGAAGAGGACCGGGCGGCTTGATCACATCTGCAGAAGGAAGCTACCTCACCCACCCACTGCTCAGGCCTGCTGAGCACAGCACTGCAGGCCGGGCAGCTGCAGCCTCCCAGCTCCTGGGCTTCTCCTCTCCCTTCTTTTTTTTCTTTTCTTTTTTTTTTTTTTTAATAAAACAAAACATATAGCTGGAAAATATTTTATTGTTTTCTAACTTATATAACATTGCTTAGGACCACAAGGCATTTTATTCCCATAACTTCTGAATGGGAAGTATCACTTGAAAATATTTACTAATGCTATAAATATTATTAACTTTTTCCATAGTAATGACTTTAATGACTGCCATATCCTTTATATCTCTTGGTCCTTTAGTCAAAAAGATTAAATGCAAGTTCAAATCAGACATTCAGACATTTAAAACTGGTTTTCCAAAGCACACCCACACAAACCAAACCCATGTCAGCAACTCTGATTTATTTATTTATTTTTTTAATTTTATTTAGGTATTTATATTTTGTCTTTTTGAGACAGAGTCTCACAATGCAATTTAGGCTGGCCTTCAGCTCACTTTTGTAGCCCAGGCTGGTCTCGAACTCGCACAGCTCCTCCTGCTTCAACATCACCCCTGTACACTGCCTTCTTCCATTTGTCCCTTATAATATCCTTTTTTCTTAACTTCTTTTTATTAAAGAGGAAACCAATTTTCAAAATAAGATAAGGAGGGTAACAATGGTTAATACATTGTGTGCTGCTATCATTACTAGAGTACAAGCTATAGACATCACATTGCCCAAACAATATTAGCACAAACCTTTCTTTTCAATGAGCTAGCAGGAATTAGTAGTATAACTGTCTTATCTTAACTATCATATTTTTTCCCTTCCTTCTCTCCATTCCCCCATCTCAGCTTCTCTTTCCTTTTGAAGTTTCTTCCTATTACCTATTGTCCATTTTGGATCTCGTCCATTTTGGATACTCTTTCAGCTTCTCACATTGAGGAGATGATAATGATGACTACACATACGCGTCTGGTCTATCTCACAAGTATGGTCTCAAGTTGCACCCATTTACCTAGAAAAGTCTACGGTTTCTTTTCTTTTCTTCTTCTTTTTTTTTTTTTTTTATTATTATTATGGCCGGCTCAGCCTGCCCTGAGGGCGGGGCTGGTGCAGCATGTGGTGTCAGGGATCAAACTCTGGTCCCTGCGTCTGCCTAAGCTTTCCTAAGCAGGCGTTTTAGACCACTGAGTCATCCCGCCAGCCCCATATGGCTTCTTTCTTTATGGCTGTGTTAATACTCCATAGTCTAAAAAGACCACATCTTTTTTATGCATTTCTTAGTAGATGGGCATGTGTATTGTTTCCCAGATCTAGCTATTGCAAACTATGCTGCTATAAGCATGGGTACACACACATCTCTATTCTATAGAATACATGGGTAAATACACTTCATATTTCTTTGCATCCTGTGACCCATCCTAGGACCCAACTGGTCTGAGGTGGAGCTGACGAAGGAGTGGGAGCCGCTGCTGGCTGCTGGCCCAGGGCAGCCTTCACAGGCCAGTATTCAGGCTGAGACCTCACTGCACTTACTCCAGTCCTCACCACCCAGAGTCAGCAGATCCTGGGACATCTCAATTTGTATCTGCAGAGAACTGTCTGGCATAGAAAACCCACATATGTGATGTGTGAGTGCTATAAGTAGAAATATCCAATGTTAGTAATAGTTAAAGTGTTTTTAAAAATCCACGGGACACAGAAGTCAAGTGAAAAGACATCCAAGGCCAAAGCTGGAAATTTTTGAGCACTAAGTTGAGCTGGATTATAACTTAAACTATAAGTCCACACTGAGAAAAATGAATGTCTACATGGACAGAGAAACAGAAGAGACAAATCTGTGCAGAACAATTTCACACATGTTGTTCGTGGCGACTCTCTTTGGAGTAGTTACTCCACACTCCTGAGGTGTCCACTCACATGGTGACTTCCTCCCACAGACTTAAGGACACCTAAGGAACAGTGCAGAACCCTGAGGGACACTACTGACAACACCCAATGCAAGGGCGATCTGGCTGTGACACTGGCCACCCCACTGACCTGGCTGGCTAGGTGTGTGTCCGCTTCCTCCCTTGCTGCTCTGTGTGCGACTCTCCTGCCCTGCACACTCCATGGAAGAGGATGACTTCCCCGACAGAGGAGGACCATTCCTCACCCAGGGTGGCTGTGCTCCCTACTAGAACCTCCACACAGGCTCTCAGGAGTGATGACATCAACAGAGGAAAAGCTGCACGTGGAGCACGAATCCCTGATGTGATGGGATGCAAACAGCACTTGGTCTGTGTGGCCCTCCCCAAGCCCTGTGATCCCGGGCCAAGTACAAGATGAAAAGGACACAGAACCCAAGCAGGGGCACTCTGAAAGCCCTCCTCTGAACTGTGAGAGGTTATCAACATCAGGAAGAGTCATGAGCAAGAGCTGGCATCAAGAGGAGCTTAAGGAGCCGCAACAGCTGTACGCAGGGTGCAGTCCTTTCAGGGAAGAGATGAGGGACATGGGATCAAAATTAAGGAAGTCTGAATAATTAAAAAATACTTTACAGGGCTGAGAAGATAGCTCAGCAGTCTACGCACCTGCCTGGCAAGCACAAGGACCCAGGTTCAATCCCCAATTCTTTTTTTTTTTTTTTTTTTTGTCTTTTTGAGACAGGGTCTCGCTATGCAGTTCAGGCTGGTCCTGAGCTCACTTTTGTAGCCCAGGCTGGTCTCGAACTCGCACCAATCCTCCTGCCTCAGCCTTCAATCCCCAATTCTGCACGCTGTGCCAGCCACCAAAATCAGACATGGTGCATGCTCGTAATCCCAGTGCTGGGAGGACTGAGACCGAGCTGCAGAGTGAGACCCTATACCAAATGCATTTAAAAAAAGAGAAAGAGTATCTATCTCTCAAGATTAGTTTGAAGAATACTGACCAAGATGTACCAAAATTCAATAAAAGTTACCCATTGTCATTACTAATTTTGCCCAATTTGGAGAAGTTGCTCAGTAATGCAAGAAAGTACATTATAGAGATTTTATAGAAAGAAAGTGTTCAGTTACTCATTCACATGCAATGTGGGCAGAAAAAAAGGCAAAATCTCTTCACATTCAGTTATTAGCAGTAGTTTTCTTTCTTTCTTTCCTTTTTTGAGACAGGGTCTTGCTATGTAGTCCAGGCTGGCCTCCTGCCTCAGCCTCCCAAGTGCTGGGATTACAGGCATGTATCACCACCTCCTACTACTGCTCTAGTGGGAGCTTGCATGCAGTACTTCCCTTATAAGAATCTTCTGGGGCTGGGAAGATAGCTCAGTGGCGTAAGAGCCTGCCTGGCAAGGACAAAGTCCTGAGTTCAATCCCTGGTCCAAAAAAAGAAAAGCATCTTCTAGCATTTTATTAATGCTCTGAACTTACAATGACTATAATTTTCTAACACTGTTTTATAAATATAAATATATAAATCATCTACCTAAAATACTAAATAAAAATTGATATTTCATATTTCTTTAAAAAATATTCTTGGGCGGGAGGCACAGATCAGTGTTGAGCAGCAACCCAGAATGCAAGAGACACTAAGTTCGAGCCCCAGCACTACAAAAAATAATAGCAACTAATAGAAAATATTTTTATTTGTTTTTACTCTGTCCACAAAATGCAGAATTATCATAAATATAACTAAATTAATATGCTAATAAAATATCATTAATAGAAATCCTTTGTTGTCTTTAATTCAATATTATTACTACCACAGCCAACAACTTTACATTATATCTGTTTAGTACTGGCAATGGTAAATACTAATAAGGTTAAAGCTATGTATGATTATAAGTCAAACTGTAGAAAGAAAACCGAAAATATTAATCTCAAATGAAAATATTGATAGTAATTACAGAGGAATCAGTCATACCCAAAACAAAAGCCGAGTCACTTAAATATATGAGACTGTTCTGAACACACAGTGCAACTGAGGTTTTCCTAAAGCTGAGGGTCTACACACATGATTAAATGTTTAGTAGGTGTTTAAAATCCTACCTACTGAATTAAGATAAAATAATAAGCCCCAAGAGGAACACTTACCCTGAGAACTGTTTAAAGCATAAAACAAGGAAAGTGAAGAAATGCCCACGAGGTCAATTAAGCGGAAGCATAAATAAGCTTACTGCGCTGTTTGGCTCAAGCAATGGCAGCACCTGGTCCATAGACAGGAATGTTTTGCTTAAAAAACAAAAGTCAAGAAATCAATTCTTGTCTTATTGTGGGAGGAGATAGCTCTTAGTTTTTTATTTCATAAAAAATTTGATCGAAACACAAAATACAACCATCCATTTATAAAACTTGTGCTTTTATCTATTATATTTGTATTGTAGAAGGTTCTAGTTTAACAGGGAAACAGGTCAGTTTTGGAAAGGCTAGAAAAGCCGAAGTTGTCTCTTGATCCTTGCGCTCTAAGCACTCACTCCTAATTACCAAGAGCTCCAGAATCTCCGGCCTGCACACTGCCTGGGTCTCCTCTGTCCTCATCTGCTCCAGGGCACCATGGCCATCGCGTTCACCCTGCTTCAGTCTCCCATAGTGCAGCCTCAGAAACGCTTTTATTTGTATGCAACTGAAAGTTGAAGGACTCCAGGAATTTGCATGCAACATAGAAATTGGTTGACTACTGACATTTTTCGACTCCAAACACACAATACTAAACCATCCTGTGCTATGCAATCCTCATGAAATGTCACATTTAAAACATGGTGCATAAGTAGAATAACCACTTGCCTGGCAAGAACAAGGGCCTGACTACAATTTCCAGTTTCGCAAAAAAAAAAAAAAAAAGAAGTTCTCAGCTAATTACTTTGGGGTCAAGAAAATAGCTCAATAGAATAAGCATCTGCCTAACAAGCACAAGGGCCTGAGTTCAATCCCCAGGACCACCAAAAATAAATAAATAAAATAAAATAAAACATTGTGTGTGAAAGAAATACCTTTTCTAAACCAAGAGCCTGGTGGACACACCTGCAATCCTGGCACTCGGGAAGCTGAGGCAAGAGGATCTCAAGTCCAAGTCCAGCCTAGGCTACCCAGGAAGACCCTGTCTCAAAACAAAACAAAACCTTTTTTAAAAAACTAATGGGTGGGGGGCCTGGCAGGATGACTCAGTGGTCTAAAACGCCTGCTTAGGAAAGCTTAGGCAGCTGCAGGGACCACGGTTCGATCCCCAGCACCACATGCTGTGCCAGCCCTGCCCTCAGGGCAGGCTGAGCCAGCCATAAAAATAAATAAATAAACAAAAGTTCTGAAACAAGAAAATAAATAAATAAAAATAAAAAATTCGTTAAAAAATAAATAATAATAATAAAAATCCAATAGGGGTTAAGAGAGCTGGGGAAATGTTAGTCAGTGAGTACCAGCTCCCGTGTACATAGTAGGATGGTTACAGGTGACAATAATGCACTGTATATTCCAAAACCTAGAAGAAAGGATCTGGAAAAAGTGACTTATTAAAAATATAAGCTAGGGCTGGGCATGGTGGCGCATGCCTGTAATCCCAGCCCTTGGGAGGCTGAGGCAGGAGGATTGGTGCGAGTCTGAGACGAGCCTGGGCTACAAAAGTGAGCTCAAGGCCAGCCTGAACTGCATAGTGAGAAAAAAGACCAAAAAAAAAAAGCTAGGCCAGGTATGGAGGTACATGCAGGTCATCCTAGTTACTGGGCTAGGTATAAGGCCTATGCAGCCTGAGGCAGGAAGATTGTCAATTCAAGGTAAGCCTGACAGTTTCGTGAGACTATCTCAAAAAATAAAATTAGAGCTCTAGGGAGGTAGCTCAGTGGTAGAGCACTCGCGCAGCAAGTGCTGGGCCCTGAGTCTAATCCCTAGAACTCCAACAAACCAAAGATAATAAAAATAACAATGGATTGCATGGTCTCTGGTTTGCAAAGCCTCTGCGGCTTCCTCTGGCTCTCAGTCACAAGCGAGCCCTGAGCCCAGGTACATCACAAACTGTATTTCACACCAGCCTAGCCCGGCTGCTCCATCCTGCCTCTACTCCTCCTCCAGGAGTGCCCCACTAGGGCCCGGCTCTTGGTGGTTTCAGGTTTTTGCATCTGCAGTTCCCTCTGTGAAGATCCAGTGGTCTTCAGAGGAAGGAATAACACACTCCAAACCCCCAAGCAAGAAAAGCTTGAACCGGGTGTCCCTCTGCAGGGGCTGGAGCTTCTTTCAACTCTATCCTAAGTGCAGATAAGTGTCTCATTCTTGAATGCTTCTCTCAACGGGAAGTCCAAGATGACACTGCCAGACTTGGCTTTCCTCCTGCACAGCATGGGGCCCGACACCACGGGCAGTGGCTGCTCCTTCCTCCCAGAAGCTGCTCCATCATGCTGGACTCCTGGCTGGACATGAGAAGAAACTAGGACACCTGAAGTTCTTCAGCTTGGGGCATTTCCTACAGATCATGCTCTCACCCACTAAGGGATACTGTTCGCTGCACACCAAAGAGAGAGCAGTATGTGCCAGGCATCTGCTTTCCATGGGAAACTAGCAAATAAATCCCCGTGAGGGGACAGACACGCCGGAGGGTGGCTCAGGCAAGGGCCCAGAGAGAAAAGCAAGCATGGAAGAAAGGCCACCTGGTCCACTTTGTCAGGGTCTGGATGACTACAAGGGTAAGGCGAAGACATTAAAGGGTGTTAGGTGTCAGGGGTGATGGTGCAAGCCTGAATTCCAGCACTAGGGAGGCTGAGGTGGGAGGATCCCAGCAAAACGGAGGTCAGCCTGGGCTACATAGTGACTTCTAGGCCAGCCTGAGCTGCACAGCAAGACCTTGTCTACAAAGGGGAAAGGGGGACAACCTAGGTAGAGAATTCATAAGCAGATAGTCAGATTATCAGCTGCTAAATAGAAACAAGTTAGCCAGCTCAGAGGCCTCTGTAATAATCCAGTAGATGTAGACAAGTGTGTCAAGAAATTGAGGGAGTCTGCATGTTAGAGTTTATTTCTCTGACATACAAAAGGGGAAGAAGTTGGCTATCTAGGAAAGATGAGAGACTGAGAAGTAGGAGGAAAATATAAATTTGTGCAAATAATGAAGACCCTTTCCTAATCAGTGTTGATTAATGTTGTGATAAAACAAGAAAGACAAAAGGACTGCACTAGCCAAGCATGGTGGCACGCGCCTGTAAACCCAGCGCTTGGGAGGCTGAAGCAGGAGGATCATGGAGAGTTTGAAACCAGCCAGAACTACATAGTAAATTCAAAGCAAGCCTGTTGGGAGCCACTGAAGCTGGAAATTGGTAAATGTGTATAGGCAGGACTAGGCCTCAGTGCGTGCAGCAGGCAAGCTCACTCAGCCTGGAGAAAATCATCCTGCCTGGTCCATGTCAGCTAGTAATCACTAGGCAATCTTGTGTCATGTGATACTACCTTTGCGAAGGTATAAATAAATGTCCCTACTATTTTCCAGGGGTCGTTTGCCAAGCAGGCAATGGGTCACCAACTGCCCCAGCTCCTGTCTATCTTTACATTCCTGCCACCATTGCTCCCAGGGTCCCCAAGACACCAGTGAGTCCTGCACAAGCCTAAACTACATCACTCTTGAATAAATGAGACCAAAGAGAAAGCACAAATGAATGTATTTTGTGATTCTAGCCAGAAACTTATACTAGGGGAAAAAGCTATAAAAGGCAATTGGACAACTGCCAAAATTCAGACAATCGATAAAATGGAAATATGGGCAGTGGGGCCCGGCAGGATGGCTCAGTGGTATAAAGCACCTGCTTAGGAAAGCTTAGGCGGCTGCTGGGACAGCGATTCGATCCCTGGCACCACATGCTGTGCCAGCCCTGCCCTCAGGGCAGGCTGAGCCGGCCATAAAAATAAAATAAAAATAAAAAAAGAAAAAAAGAAATATGGGCAGCATAATTAAATAAAAATATATTACCTGCGCCAGGTGTGGTGGTGCACGCCTGTAATCCCAGCACTTGGGAGGCTGAGGCAGGAGGATTGGTGCAAGTTCAAGACCATCCTGGGCTACAACACTGAGTTCAAAGCCAGCCTGAACCACACAGCAAGACCCTATCTCAAAAAGACAAAAAAATAATAATTATATATATATATACATATATATATATATATATATATATATATATAATCTCTTCTGAAATTCATAGAGACTTAACATAAAACACTGTTCTTGGAAAATACACACCTGAATATTAGGGGATACAGCGGAATGCATTCACTCTCAAATAGTTCAAGGAAAAACATTTTATATGTAGGTACATACAAAGCATAATTTTAAAAAGGCAGACTATTAAAACTGTTGAATTTGGGTTAAGGAATTATGAGAAATCTCTGAATATTTTTTTTTGCCTTTTTTTTTTCTTTTTTGTCTTTTTGAGACAGGGTCTCACTATGCAGTTCAGGCTGGCCTTGAGCATACTTTTGTAGCCCAGGCTGGTCTCGGACTCACACTGATCCTCCTGCCTCAGCCTCCTGACTGCTGGGATTACAGGCATGCACCACTACGCCCGGCTGTTCTCTGAATATTTTTGTAAACCTGAAATTAGTTCAGCAGAATTTGAAATTAGTTCACAAAATTATTTTAAAATAATCGATGTTGAGCAAGATAATCTGAGAATGAACTATTTGAATTTAAGAGTGGGAAACAATTCTTTTTTTTTTTTTTTTTTTTTTTTTTTTTTTTTTTTTTTTTGTCTTTTTGAGACAGGGTCTTGCTATGGAGTTCAGGCTGGCCTTGAACTCACTTTTGTACCCAGGCTGGTCTCAAACTCGCACCAATCCTCCTGCCTCAGCCTCCCGAGTGCTGGGATTACAGGCGTGCACCACCACGCACAGTGGGAAACAATTCTAAACTATGGCAACATCCATGGTTTGGCCATGGAAGCAGGTGGCACAGAGGCAAAACTCACCGACACTGGGGTCACTCCTGGTTAGCCCATTAATAGATCATACACATCTTCTACATGCCAGGGATCTGGCAGTAAAAAAAAACAGTATCTGGCTTCATGAAGTTTCCACTGTAGTAGGACAGATAAGTAGTAAGCAAATATATATATCTTCCACTAATCATAAGCTCTGTTCGTCAATTATGTGTCTTTGGTTAATTTTAAAAATCAGGAACAAATATAATTAGGTACTCAAGGATCTTGGAAATTAGATTATTCTCTGTAACCAAGAGAAAGAAAATCACTTTTCCAAAGTGAACAGAGCCGGGCGTGGTGGCACACGCCTGTAATCCCAGCACTCGGGAGGCTGAGGCAGGAGGATCAGTGCGAGTTCGAGACCAGCCTGGGCTACTACAAAAGTGAGCTCAAGGCCAGCCTGAACTGCATAGCGAGACCCTGTCTAAAAAAGACAAAAAAAAAAAAAAAAAAAACAAAGTGAACAGAAAATGAGGATCAAAGCTGGGTCAGAGGATCTCTGCACAGAAACATTAATTGCAGTATTATGGGACATAGTCTAAGCATGCCACAAGCAGAAAAGCCTTAAGTCACAGTCCACAAGATAATTCATCTAGTATAGATATTTTTAGAATATTCCTTTTTTTGTGTGTGGAACCAGGGTTTGAACTCATGACCTTGCACTTTCCAGGCAGGCACTTGTGCCACGGAGCTATCTCTTCAGCCCCTAGAATATTCTTATGATTTAAAAAATGTTTGTGGTGCTGGCAGGATGGCTCAGTAGTCTAAAGCACCTTCTTAGGAAAGCTTAGGTGGCCACAGGGACCATGGTTCTATCCGCAGTACCACAGGCAATGCCAGCCCCACCCCCAGGGCAGGCTGAGCCAGCCATAAAAAAAAAAAAAATCAAGTCTACAAAAGAAAATACAAATCTTCCAGGGGTGGGGGCAGAGACTGGAAAGAAATGCACTAAAATGGCAAAATTTATTCTAGGTTCCATGTGTATGTTTCTTAATAGCATCTTTAAAAATTAGCCGGGTGTGGTGGCGCACGCCTGTAATCCCAGCACTCGGGAGGCTGAGGCGGGAGGATCGGTGAGAGTTCGAGACCAGCCTGGGCTACAAAACTGAGCTCAAGGCCAGCCTGAACTGTACAGCGAGACCCTGTCTCAAAAAGAAAAAAAAAAAAAATTGGTGTGGTTTTGTTTGTTTTGAGATTTCACTAAGTACTCAGGCTGGCCTTGAACTCATAGCAATCCTCCTGCCTCGCCTCCCAAATGCTGGGATTACAGGCATATGCCACCGTGCTTGGCTCTTAACAGCATCTTTAATCGTATTATAAATGCATCTCATTAGGTAAATTCAAAGATTCTGGGGCCAGCAAGATGGCTCAGTGAGCCGGGCGTGGTGGCGCATGCCTGTAATCCCAGCACTTGGGAGGCTGAGGCATGAGGAT